>LWMK02000284.1:0-68800 GCA_001693075.2 Taenia saginata | reverse complement strand
CTATTTGGGAGTGGAGGATGTACCGTGCCCATGTGCCATGCGAGGCTGAAAAGATTTAAGGAAGAGCATGCTGCCTTGAGATTTTTTCCATGTAGAGCACTTAGCCAAGATGAAAGGGCGCGGCATTCAAACTAAATTTAATATGGTACCATTGTTCTCTGGGCCTTGAGACACGACATTGCAGTAGATCACGCCACACGCTGCAAGCAGCACGTGCCACCGACCGAGTCAGGATATTGCTCTCTCAATTTCCTTACCAAATAATTTGCGTTTTTTCTTTTTTCTTGATTGCGATTCTCTGCACCATAATCCTTTTTCCAAACTAGTTCATTCTATCTGTCCCTCCTCCACTACGTTTTGTCTTAGCACTATGTGCCCTTTTATTTCTTTGTCGTGCCCCTCTTCTCCGCCTGAAAAACCCAATACATAGGGTAAAGACGGGATTCGTAGAAATTAAGGGTGAGTCATGACATTGCTCCCTCCCTTTACCTATCAAATTATATGCCTATTTTCCTCTTGCTTACTTTTGCGTATCAGCGAAACATTTATTCAAATGGTAGTGCTCTTGAACGGGCCCATTCAGAGAGGTCTGTGTGGCAATTGTAAGCAACCCAGCTTTAGCTTGTTAATAATTTATAGTTGATAGTGGTTTAACAATTATTTCAGCGGTGACACAAATGTAGATTGATGATTGAATGTATGAATAGCTGGTTTGATGGAGGAAGTTCTGAAACTAAGGAAGTAGGACTGTGCTGCAACATGTCCAAAATCAAATCAAAAACTCTGCACATGCATCGGAACTTGGTAGCAATTTGTCTACTTGCATTCGCTTTCCTACTGATTTCTTCAATTCCCATTCCCTTCTTTTCGGCTACATCACCCCACTCCTTTATCCCTTGCAGCAGAGCAACGGCTTTTCTTTGATTTTGTCGGAGAGGTGGAGCCACCCCCAATCTCTCCTCTCTAGTTGAGAGCAAGCATTATTGAAGGCGCAGAATCTGAAACACCCACAGACAACCTACAGTTGCAGGTTCCGTAGTTATATTTGGGGTGAGTTGCCTGTCTACTTGCCACATTCATGCCTTGATCAAATTTATGCATCTTCATAATTCGTGTTGTGGTTATGAAATAAGTAGCAGACGTACAACATCAAAGCTCTATGCTTCCAGTCGCTTACCAACTGGAGACGCAATACAGAGGACCAAGGTGATCTGAGCTCGGTTAGATAGGGCATGACTGGATCCTCGGACTCCTACCAACTCCATGGACCTCATCAGCCTCTACGAGTGTCCTACTTGCATGGAATTTGCACCGCCTCCAACTTTGCATTGTCAATGTGGTCACATCATCTGCGTCAGTTGCCGCGCCAAACTCTCCTCTTGCCCTACTTGCCACTGATATCTTGGTAATTGATTTCCCCTGCCATATACCACTTCCACGCGGCATGTTTTGTGCAAACCTCTTGTAAGATGGATGATGCTTATAATCCCTCCACCAGATTGGAAGATTGGACTTTTACTGTCAAAGGCCCAGCTCAATTTTTACTGACAGAGGCTTCTAAAATTTCAGTGTTACGCATTTTCGCGTAAAAGTGTGGCAAACCTATGTTCCTGTGTTGCTACCAAATAACTGGTCTTCTCTCTAGGTGGGTTGGGTTATTCCAAGCGTGTGGAAAACATCTTTGTTGCAATCCTACAAAGATCCCTAAGCTGGATCTCACCACGAGTGTGCTCACTATTCCCTTAAGCCGCTTCCTTATAGTAGTTGCACCACGATCGTTATGGAATGTTTTTCGATCGACAAGGTTGTTGGTAAATTATCCCAATCTTGGCTCAGATCCCAGCGAAACACTTGCTGATTGCTCACCATTTCGATCAACAGGAATTGGTACAACGACTGTGACGTTGCAATATTAGTGAGGGCAGCATATATTTATTTTGCCAGGCCACCGACTCCGTTCATCAATTCACCTTTTAAATTCGACTCAAAATTTTGTTCACCTTTACTTGCCTACTCACTGGTTTTACCCCGTTACGGATGCGGTCAGTTTCGTTTCGCACTCATTTGGATCTTAAAACCTAACGAATGTATTGGCACCCCAGCTCCACGGTTGCACCACTACCTTAGCACATGTTTGTTTGCTCCCCAAGTTACCGGGCTTCTCCTCGTGATGTTGCTTTGATCCGCTCCAATGGCTAAACTTCCAAAGCCATGGGCTTAGACAAACCTTTTTGTGTCAACTTGGATACTATAAAAATCCTTGATCAAAAACTATTGTTCTCAAAATGCTATTCTTTTCAGTTGAAGGTGGATTAACAGGTCCTATATGTTACCATAACGGTTGGTGGCTAGTCTCATTGTTACAACATCTCTTAAGTATGCAGCACTGTTGCGCATTCACGATCATGCGACAGCGAATTCACACGTCTAGTTGCATTCATGTTTGGCACACATTCGCAGTCTGGCTATGGAGAAACTGGCCATTAGCATTCTCTTTCCCTGCAGATATGCCTTAGCTGGCTGCACAGAGACTGTCCACCNTCATGATAATGTGCATGGAATTTAGGACGCATCAATTGTCTCCATCCTTTCACATGGTGTGCGGTCTATAGGCACACACTCCCTACAGTGATATGACATTTTTTCCAGAAAATAGCAGAGAAACCATGAAATCAGTTCAGTTATACCCCTTAATCCTTGTAGCTCCTACAGGTGACCATGCTGAGACGCCTCATGCAAATGGCTTGGTCAACCCGATCGAGCTATGTCTCGCTTTATGCAGTGCCACAAGACAATGCTGCATTGCAAGCTAATGCCACTTCTTCTTATTTTGCAAGGCCCAATGGGAAGCTGATATGACCTGTGGGATCTCGTCTCAAATGTTGGCCTTCATGGTCAAAGCGATGCATGATTTTACAGCTACGAAACTATCTGTCTATCGTTACTTAGATGTCAGACCTTATTCGAGTCACATTTGTATTCCGGGCCACAATAATTCGTATGATATATCTGGGGGTGCAGAATCCCTCAAGAAGACAGAGGTCGCCCAAACACCCTTCTACATGACGCCTAAGGTGAATGACGGGGTATAAATCATGATGAGGGCAGGCGTCTAAACTTGGGCATTTTTGTGGCCTCCATCATGTGCGGTCGCTTCACTGCTCACGACTGGCAGCACACACGTCGGTTTTATGAAAGATTGTCTGTCAAACTTGTCCACACATTCACGCGAATTCCCTAAAGCCTGTGTCACGCATAATCATATCAAGCACTTAAGGGCCGAGGGTGTACAGCGTCTTGAGTTCTACAAAGAAGTCCCTGCAACTGAGGCAAAATTTGATCATAGCGATCTCACCCTTTTTCTGCGCGCTACGGCGTGCGGTGCGTCCATATTGCCCATAAACCCACTTCTTTGGGACATTTGTGAGGCAAAAGCGAGTGTTAAACTTCATTACACAAGGCCATCAAAAACTGAAATGAATGAATTTTATGCGCTAACCCACCGCCATCACTTAAATCAGTGTAATGGAATATTAGTGTTCTCATTTTGCCTAGCGATTCCTTTCATCGATGGTAACTGTGATTAAGTTTTCAGTGGATAATTAAAAGCCACTTAACGCAAAGCCACCTAATAGGATTAGAGTTGTTCAGTTAGTAGGATATGGCAGAAGTTATGGTCCATTTGCCTGCACGGAATTCTCAAATGTAAGAAAGATGGAAAAATCTCACGAACGAAAACCGATGTTTGCAACAAGGGCAAATTAACAGACAATTTTTACTGTCTAGATCGCAAACGAATAGGTAATGTCCAGTGTTTCCGAGTGGTTGCTTTGGAGCAGCAGCAAGGCATTCACAGTTGCAGATTCAAAATTGCAGTAGCGAAATTACCTGAAATGAAGTAAGGTGAACAAACTGTCATCTTCACAAATTTACAAATGCATCTTCTGATCACTACTTAGTGAGATTTTATATAATTTTAGGAAATTTTGCCCTAATGCGTGTTGCTTTGGCTGAGGAGGACCTAAAGTCCACAAATAATTACAACTGAGCTAATGTGACCCAGCACTCTATCTATCAACTCCACGGACTTTTGCATCAAATGGAATGCAAAATCACTCTACTTCATGAGGAACTTTTAAAAAATGCAATTAAGAGTGGATGAAGATCGACTCAGGGTACCAGTGCTAGTTGTGGAGGATAAAACGCCTTTTACTTGTTCTTATTTACAAAGTTAACCCCATTTGCTTGCAGACGAATTTGATCATATTAGCATGAAACCGGGGTTAAATTTGTGTTGATAATGATAACAATTTCAGGAATCAGCAAAATTAACACAAAATACTTCATGTTGCCATACTCTGCTCCTACACTCATACACTACTGATTGTCTATTGCTACTTGCACGGCAGCTCTATGAACTTTGATATTCACTAATTTCTTACAGTTAAAATGGCTTATTCTGGCAGATTTTGTCAAAACTCACGCAACCGTATTAACTTGTTCATTCATTCAGTTCTTTACAAAACGAGAGCCAGGCAAACCACTTAGGTATTTCGTGGCATCTCTACTAGCTCAGACTTCTTCCTTGGCCCTATTTCTGACTAAGTCTCGGAGCCAGCCATCACGGGGTTGTCGACGGTGGTGGAAAACACACTCAGGCCAACCGCACTAGTAGCTGAACGTCCACACCACTAAGGCGATAGCCAAACTCAACCTCATTTATCCCTCTTTGTAGCTCCATAGGATCTGGCGTTTCGTCCTGATTATCACAAGTCTCTTTAGTTAGTCGTAGAAACACCGGCCATGACCTAATCCAGTGAAGCTTTTGAGTGATCTAGCCGCTCGTCTTAAGTGAGGAGAAGCCTTGGAGAATGCACTCTACACCCTCTGTCGAGAGTAGGACAGACCTAGATTCAACAATTTATCCGCCTTTAATAGTATGTTAGTGCCGAGTAGCGCTCATCTGAATGAATACCACTGGGCAAATGCTTTTATAGATGCAAATATTTGAGCGGTAGGTTTTGCATGCTTACTTCTAAGCGCAATAATGAGTTAAGAGGATATAGAAGGCGCAAATTAAATACCATCAACGCAACATCTGCGATGAACTTTGGTGTTGTCACATGCTTTTCTCCCTTCTCTTTTAACGCAAGAAACCTATTCTTTAGAGACCTAAGTGATGATGAGAGCAATCTCAATTCCACCTCAGCGCATCACAAATGCTGCCACTCATCGTGGCCATACATCCAGGTGAGTAGTAGTGGATGCTAAATCAGAGCTGTGCACGTACATGCATGCATGCCTCAATTCCACCCAAAACTTCATCTAATATAAGACGACACATTGTGCCAGCCTGGTAAAAGCAAATGCTTGCCTCAAAGCAAACGATAAATACATAATACCTGCTTAAACGCAGAGAGAGCAAGTGGTTGTCCAGACCTCCAGCCCTGGAAGTAGATCAGAGAGGAATAAACAACTGCACCGCTGCCTTGATGCAGTGGCTTCGAGCTGACGGCATTTCTGTTGATAGTGCAGAGAAAACGAAGTGCATAATTCGGATAAAATAAGTAGAAGGTTCGTACACTTGCACTGGTTTGTCTTTTTCGAAACTTGTATTAATGCAATTTAGATCCGTGAAGCACAACAACGTTGGACACTTGACAATTCTGCAAAATACAAACGACTTGATTAAAATCCCACATTTCCAAGGGTCAAGCGACAAGCCTGAACGTAGTCAGGCACTTTACGGCAAATGCCTGAACGTAGTCAGGCACTTTACGGCAAACTATTAAGTTTCTGGCTAGTTTGGCCAACTGTAAATTGCATGTTGGCATGCATGCTTCCAGCATTAGCAACGAAAGGCAGATCATTATCTTCTTCCAGCATTAGCAACGAAAGGCGGATCATTATCTTCAATAGCAATAGTACCATGAGTCTTTGTTATGTTGAATGGATGTTAAAACCGAAAATAATAGCCCCACCAGCCTCATCATCAAAGTAGTTTGTTTTGCATTCGTCTCCAAAGCATAGGCTTGGGTCCCTTTCTAACAAGCAGAATGATTTCTTAGATGACACGTTACTGTTCAGACCTTGAGAAACGAGTTGATTAGTGCATAATACGTTCTTTCGTTGATTACAAAGCATGCATGCAAGGCGCTCCGAGGCGAGCTAAAAACCATGTCCGCCATTTTGAGTGCTTCTCAACTGCAGTCCAAACACCCTTAACTTCTTGCTATCATGTCATCACTTCTACTCCCTCATTTCGTCGCAGCACTCAATGGCGGTGGTTTGTTCGGTTTGCTTCGTACAATTCAGGTACCATCGGCAGCTTCAAGCCCATTTTGAAGAGGCCCACGCAGGCACGTGCTTTCAATTGCCTCTTCACACGACTATCACATGTTTTGCCCTCAAAATTTATGATATTTTTGGTCGATCAATGTTCAGTTTAGTGTATTTCCTGTTCTTTGTAGAATTAGGACGATATGCATGCCTAGCTTGCAGGCGCACCTATGGTTCATTCTCTTGCCTCCAATTCCACAGTGTTACCTGGCACAATGGAAAGCTAACTCTTATATTTAATTAATAGATGGGGACTTTTAAAACTCAAAATGTTGCTTACAACTGTGTCTAGATAGGAAGTCCACCCAGTAACTTGAATAAAATATGGTCAAATTTANTTCTTTGTAGAATTAGGACGATATGCATGCCTAGCTTGCAGGCGCACCTATGGTTCATTCTCTTGCCTCCAATTCCACAGTGTTACCTGGCACAATGGAAAGCTAACTCTTATATTTAATTAATAGATGGGGACTTTTAAAACTCAAAATGTTGCTTACAACTGTGTCTAGATAGGAAGTCCACCCAGTAACTTGAATAAAATATGGTCAAATTTATGCTGAATGGGAGACAAAAAATTCCCTTTTAGGGCGGTCTACTTACCTAAATGAAAAATCCACACTGATAAGCTACTTCTTTAGTCTCTTTGTGGAGTCGCAACAACTATGTGAGTTGATTTGGCTCTACACCAAATTTCCAATAGACAAAGCAAAAAATCCTACTTTTCTTCATAGAATTTCGCCTGCTCTCATATTTACCCAGTTCCTCTCCTGCCTCAGCCGTCTTAAAATTTAGTGCGTAAGCTTTGCACTTAATTTTAAAGAAAAATACATTTCAATCTGTAGGACTTAAAACCTGTTTCCCTTCCATTTTAGTGCAGTACAAAACTACTTCGTGCGCGGACCGGTTTGTAATATTCTGTAGAATCGAATATGAGGCAGTGGTCACAAAAGGTAAGTTAGTTCTCTTGCCTACAATAGTGTAGTATGGCGAGATTTCAGTCCATGATGTATTTTACAGTCGCGATTTCCCAGAAAGCATGTTTATAACTAAGATATCTATATTTCGGTTTGCTGTGGCCCATATTTTGTTTAGTGTGTCAAGGCACAAGGGGAGCAGTGGGTGATGTGAATGGGTGCATGGCTGAGGAGTGTTTTATTTCTTTAAGCACATTTAAGCAGCACATAAGCCAACATGCATTTTATGCAAAAGGATTACGGCTTATGTTTTGCATGGCTAGATAAGATGAGTGCGTAGATTTGAGCATAACCTGTCAGTAGTCGGGATAAATTCACGTAAATCACATAGATTGTGTCGAAAGAATGCCTGAGTCATGGTTAGAAGCCTCCTTCATTCGCTATAAGAAAGGCCAATGCAATTAAATAGAAAGATTAGAGTGTAAACTCATGTAGGACTGAGGGCGATGAGGCATAGGGAACTGCTTTACTGCCAGGCACCTGCAAAATGATGATATTTCTGGCTATAATCTTCAGCCAGAGGAAATACAGCTAATATAGTCGACACACTCTCAAAAAAGCACATCGAAATTGGCCCTATTCATCTTTCTGCCTATTTTATCTTCACGTGCCAGCTTTACGTCATGCATTTAGGCGGCTTGAAAGTTCGTAAATCGAAGTAGACGAAAGTTGACACTAAACCATAGGACGAGGAAGGATGTGGAGGTCGCAGATTGTGAATAGAAGTGCTTCTTCTTCGTCTTTCTTTCTAGTTGGTGGGTGGTATGATAGGCTGTCATGTAAGATGGAGACTTTACACCGGACTGATCTAGTCTTTGAATTTCACTGGCTGCGAATAGGTTTTAATTTACCACTTCTCATTCGGATCATATTGCATAGAGGAGACAGACCTCATTTGCCTAGTTTTTGTCCATTATATTACCACCGTGCGGTTCTACACCACCAATTCTGGTTAGCAGCCGTTAATGAATTTAGTAAACTTCTAAAGCGGCCTTGATTGCAAGTTTTGTACAAGGTTATTGCTTTTGGCATCAACGCACTGTAGATTAGACTTCGCATTTTGCTCCAATGGGCAGCTTTGTGTAGATGTGGGCCAGTAACCGTAGTTATCAGCCGCAAACCATTCCTTACATGGATGAGATTCATGTGGGTAATGGAATATAAGTTGGCTTTTCTACTTGACACACTCTGGTATGATTATGTACTAAGTTATGATGTCCTCCTTTAAACAATAGTGAGGGACATTTTCTTGCAGATGATGGTTTGCCTTCGGATATTCGTTCGACGTGGCCAACTTTGCTGCATCCTGCAATGGACTATTTTCCATTCGCAGCATCAGGGCAAGGAATGAGAACATTGACAATCACAAGAGAACAATGACAAAAGCGATGTGTTGTTTTGTGCAAAAGCAAAATCAAGTAGTATGTTACCGAGCTTCCATTACATAAAATGGGTGGTTCTGGTCGTTTCATTGGGATTATGGTGAGATGCGTGGGCAAATTGGAACACCTGATTAAGCGAAAACTGTTCACTTTATGATAAATATTAGCAAGCACTTGGTAGAATTCTAGCGTCTGCCTGATTAAATGTAAGCCGTGCCTTATGCGCAAAATGAAAACTAGGCAGAAGAGTCAAAAGCCATTTTTGACTTGCTGTGAATTTCGCCGTTAGGGAACTCTGCGCGGGGAAAGAAAGCAGGCTGATGGTCCAAGCGATACCCCTTCTTCCATTGCCAACTTTAGGGGCTAGAGGTTTTATCTGCTCAATTTAGTGTGCAATTATGCGGAAAACGAGTGCTTCAATTGGATAAGCTGGGAATACGCTATTGGAAAAAATAGGAAATAAAAATTGGAGGTGACGGACCCTGGAAGCCAATGCCCCCTTCACTCGCCCTCCTCTACACGGGATAAAGTAAAGTACTTCTGACAGTCAAATTGCACATAATGTTGTGAGAGGTGCGAGATCCAGTAATAGGTTGTCGTTCAAAGTGAACGCTTCGCTAGACACCACTTCTTCGGCTTTGATTTGCAACATATATGTTTGTAACACATGCAGTCCGCTTGGGTTGCATAAAACCTAATTAACACCCCACGGACACCTCCGAAGACTAAGATTAAGTAGTAATCTAGCAAATCCTTTAGCCAGCATTTTAACACGACTACTTTTACAACTTTTCAAGTGCGTATGACCAAAACTACTTCAAGGATGGCTTTATCGCCCGCGTGATATTGCAGTATTCTGAAACACTATTTGGGCCTGTGTCTACACGAGGCTCGTGACTCTTATGGCCAATTCATGCTTTAAAATTGCAAGATCAAAGACTGCACCTACAAAGACTTCATTTCCTCAAATCTATCGAAATACGTAACAACTTGTCAGCAGCTAGCATTAGCAAAGTCGACTGCTTTAGTCCACCTTTCGTCAATATATATTCCTACGAGCCATTTTGGCTTTTCTGACTTCAAAAAGAGTAAGGTGCGGCAGCATTATCACACAGCATACCTCATTTCCAGGAGCATTAACTGTAAATAAAGCAATTCGTATCCTCAAAATGCAACAGATCTTGAAACGAATAATATGAATTTTGAGTGGCAGAAGCGAATTTTAATGGGTGTCTAAAGAAACACCGACTATGCGTGGCGCAAAACAAATTGTTTAGCATTTGAGAAATAAAGTGTGGGTAGCCACGGCTCTGCCTGAAGCATTTTCCAGCAGCCCTTTTTAATTTGCTATCCGGTGCCCTAATAGTGTGCAGTCCACCACTATTTCATTTGAAATGACAATGTTTGCTTTATGCAGTGACAAAATTGTTGTGTAGTGCTTCTCAAGCCTTCGTGTCTCGAAAGCTATGTTCTATAAAAACAAAGGTCAAGGGTGGTAAAATGGGCTAACTGGCTAACACAAGAACAGCCCACAACAACTCAATTTAACAAGAAATCAAGTAACGACAAGTGCGTGCTATGCATTCTTCCGAACCACAATATGCAGAAATAAAACAAGGCAAGCTGCAGGGAGCAAGAAAAGAGTCTCAAAGCCCATTTATAAATCCAAAATATCTCGCGATAAAAAGAGACAGGTTTCAATGTGTATCAGGCATATAGCAGAAGCAATTGCCATGATGGCCAGGAAATGAATCAATTAATAGCAAGTTGCAAGTTTTCTTTGCTAAAATAGGTTCCTTATGTATCGATCAGGCCTAAATTTTTATGTCTAAGTCAAGAACATTGTAACACAATCACAGAAGCGAAAAATCTGCAACAGATCCATGCCAGCTCAAATTTATTTGCCACATTATTCTCGTCACAGCTCGACCAGACCAAATTCACCACTGTTTAATTCGATTATACCCGAAAAAATTTGCGGAATCCAATGGACTGCAGATTTGGAATTCTGACTGCATCTACTTCAAAACATGAAAAAGATTAGAGTGCTATATTCGCAATATCTCATTCTTTACCAGACCTCATGCTTTATGATCGGCAGGGAATGACATCTTCCTGATATCGTTATGTTGGACTTTTCCGTAATATGAGCAGTATCGCTATGACACGCCAGTTGCTTTTATGGGCATTTGCTTACCTTGAATTCGGGTAAATGCTGTCAACAAGTCAGTGTTTCATCGACGGGCAGCCTACGGTCAAAGCACCAACACCTAACTCTTTACAAAGTATAGTCGATGTCCAGTACATGCTTGCTAGTATCCTCGTCTATCCAACCTTGCGCATGCGACATTGGTAGTAATCATCGAAGTAATATCGTGAGAGGCAGTGAGCTTGTCTCGCACGCCGCTTCATATCAAAAAATCTTATTGGCTCCACCATAGAGGTGGAAAATGGGTTATGTTATACATTTTGGTTTGACGTGATTAAAGCATCTGATTCCAAATGAGAATTTTGTTTGCACTCGTGCAACCACTCGTACAGATCTGGTCTGCTTGAGTATGGAGGAAAATCCTATTCAGTGAGATGTATTTATTCTCAAAGGCGATTGTCGATTCTTTGGTTGCAGCGCTAAATGTGGACCGCATTCCAACAGGCCAAAATGTTAGTTCCTAGTAGAAATTCTGTCGTTTAAATCGTAATGACGGGTGCACTTTCCTTTACCAGCCCCTATTTATTTACAGAGCTTAGTTTCTACCGACGTCCTCCCCCTCGCAAAGTGCTCACAAGTTGTTGCGTGCCCCACCAATTGCCCATGCGCTTATATCTGCAAACACTGCAAAACGATTTCTTGATAATGAAGATGTGGAACGCATAAGAGTCGATATCTTCTCTGAAAGTCCTATTGTGTAGAAAGGCAGATTAAAGTGCTAGCAGTCTTCTTTATAATCTATTTGTTTTATATGCTCTCCAGCTTCATAAAAAGAAGAGGTAAATACCTGTTAACATATTTGAGAATGGTGCGAATTACCGGTAGCTCAGATGGTAACGTAAACTCTGTTGCACGTTAGAAATTTAAATCATGCTCTACAACCGGTTTGGTAATAATATTGAGCCGACTTAATCATCAATCTCTGAGCAGTCGAAATACTAAATGTATTTCGCTTAAACGCCTACGCATTTGCAGCCTCTCAAGGAAAGCATTTGTATGGTGCGCGTGTCTGCTTTTGGGTGATTAAGCGATGTAAGACTTGGCCTTGCTGTTAGTGAAATAAGTGCAGAGATTGACGAGACGTGAATTGTCCCATCATTGCAAAAATCGTTTACACTTTTACGGAAAGCTGTTATAGTAGAGCCAGATTTGAGTAGACATACTTCGAACCTAGTGACTAGAAAAAGGGTAAGACTATTAACCACGGTGAAACACAAGTGATCAGTGGATCGGAGGGTAAGCAATTCGGGGAGAGTAACAATGAACGTTATGCACTTACTTTGCCTTCTTTTTTCTTCTCACCTTATGTAGGCTGGTAATCTGCAGACAGACTGTAGGACATTTTAGGATTGACGATGGAGTGGTTCCTGCGGCGACTTATAATATCAGTTTATCGGAACTCGTACTGCTGCCAATGCTAGTGATGCTAAAACCCTTGCCATACAAAGCTAGCAAAAGCAGCTACTTGGTCAATGCTAATTTTTCGAAGGATTTATCCGCGCTGCTAATTATTTAAAACATATCAAAAACACCTGCCTCTTGCCTACGCTATCGCGACTAGTCTAAATAATGCACATCCACTCACTACGGGGCAGTGATCCATCGAGTTAATGCAGGTGAAACCGCATCCATTAATTATGGCTGACCATTTTGAATATCCATTTACCTACCACAAGCGCACTCAAAAATGCATTGCACTTTCCTGCTAATTCACATGCTTCTGGCGATCGAGTCATCCCTATCGAAGTACTGCTCCCTGAGCAAATTGTTTTAGGGTTGGTGCTAAAAGCATTCAACTCCGTGGTGTATAGAAGGACTTGCCTCAGCCTCATTGCAGCACACTTAACGACGAGTCACATTGCACGCTATTTATGAATAAATGCAAATGTGCTTGTTAAACAATCTGCATTTGCTGCAACTTTTGGCATTTGCCTTCTGCATTAGTTTTTTAAAGCAGAGTGCTCCTTCTGCAATTCATGGGTCAAAGAAGGAAGGATTTCGTGCAAAAATTCAAGAGATGCTTTGTCAGTTGTCTGAGTGCACTTAAAGAAAGATAACCACATTATATACCGCAGATAAAATATGCATTAATGATGGGAAACGAAGGACAGGTGACTCCATATATTGTGATTGACAAATACATAGTCAAATTGCCCATACATTTGGAAATTCTGATGCAGTTTTTACAGGCATGGAAAGGGGAAGCCAGCATCAAGACGAAACGAGGAGAAAGGAGTATGGACAGTGGTAAGTACTTGATCTATGCTGGTGAAAGGTAGGTGCTCTAGCACCAATTACATCTAGGCAGCTATTACAGAATCTGCTACAAGGCAGTTTTTGACGAATGAATGTGTGGAGGAAAAAACTTGAAAAGTGTCTAATGTAAGAGGCATAAGATTCCAGCAACTTATCAATCTCGCCGCTTCTATTTGTCGGAAGGTATGGCACAGCAGTCGGAAGAAACGGATAAAGCAGCCATTGACGCGAGCCATGGTAGAGCCTAAATTACAGATGAAATCGGATAAGATGAAGGCCATGTGAATAGCACGATTGAGAGTTGTGCCGAAAAGGAGAGAAGGTGGAACTCAAGGAGCTGTTTGAAGAAGGAGGGAAAATCGAAGATGGATAGGAGGTAAAATGGAGAAACTGCACTAAATGGATAGCGGTGATCTTAATGGCGGCTAAAAAACTGCATGTAAGAAACCATGACAGACCACAATAATTGTCGGGTTCGCAGGGCACCTACGCTACCAACATTAATGGCACAAATTTAGTGTAAATGCCTAGATTGCGTCTTTAATTCAATCAATCTGATTTAACAGCGCCGGAAAATGATCAGCGCTGTTAAAAACACCGAATTTGTCACATTTTGGCTGCTTCTACATACCCACCCTGTTGAAAACTATCAAGTTCAGGGTATTTATGAGTACAACCTCGACCTCTTTTTTCCACAAACAAGGAAGAGAATGCACTCTCACAGCTTATTCTACACTATCGTGCCACGAGCACTCCGGTATGGCATGGCTCTTGGCACGCGCGACAAACACGAGGTCGTACAGAAACCACTACTTAGGTGGAAAAGTGTGCTCGCCCAGACAGCAAGCGAACAGGAGACAAAAATCATAGGCAAGTGCCATTTATGCATAGCGTGGCAAAATGTGGAGCACTGTGCGGTGTTGGCGGAATAAGACAACAGGCGCAAATAGTGGTTGTGGGTTGGGTATTATAAGGTTGGCCGCACATCAAATTTACCTGGCGATGGGTGCAGGGTGAGCAGCAAGGCCCTAGCCCTCGGCAAAGGCTAAGCATTGCACTGCGCTGTGTTGAAGCCTGCTACTGACACTAATCGGGTTCATTCAGCTGCTCAGTTTTAGCCAGTAAAGAGCCTTAGGGCACCCCTCCACCTCTTTAATTCCCTTCATCCTCTAGTCGCATTGCTCGTTGCTTCTCTGCATCGCGCCTTCGCTTTTTTCTCAGATGAGAGCACCGGTGACATTTCTTGTTTCAGACTTGTGTTACATGACGATAACAGCAGCCTGGCTCACCTCAGCCATATCAATGTTTGCTACGCATTGTTAGGTAAACACTGTAAGCGCATACAAGTGATTAATCATTTTAACCGGTCTGCAGACTGTTTGCGTGCCAATAACTTCAAGCTAGATGCTATAATGGAAAATTATGTTTTGATTCCCAGCAAAAAGAGGTTAACCAAGTTCTATAAATGAGTTCAAAAAATTAATAAATGGACATATTTTTCACGTAGGCTTGCGCTGTTTGCTTGTAGCTCAGCAAAATGTTTTAGGTGGAGCCGATGAACAAGAGCCTTGAAAATAAACGTAACACTCCTGGCGTCTGGATGAACGACATGAGAGGAGTGGTGGTAAAGTGCACGGCTCGTAGTATAGCGAGATTAGTTTGTGCACGGATGTTTTACCCGCTTCACTTGGCGAAGCTCGGTCCTAAAGCTGTGGGGATCAAGTGGCAGCATTACGCACTGCTTATTTGGCAAAGCTTTGTTTTCAGTATCGTTTTATTCGATGGCAATTTAATATTTTCATGCTGACATTGGTCATGATACTCCACAAATCTCTGGTGGTGTGGACGGGTGACCTTCCGTAACCCACTGTGTGTGATGAGTGTGAGGCTATTATCAAAGCCTAAAAATTTAAATTGGGTATCTGTCTCCAATGACTAACCTAAGCTTACGTTGCAAACAGCTGTATTTCCTAGCTGTTCATGTAGACGATCATTACCATACCTTACACGAGTACTAAACGATAAAAATTAAACCAATGATTGGGTGCCTATAGCTAGCCTTTGCTCCCGATGAGGCTGGTTTAATTGAATTATTATTCACATAATTGGACCAAAATAGAAAAATATGCGTANAGTATCGTTTTATTCGATGGCAATTTAATATTTTCATGCTGACATTGGTCATGATACTCCACAAATCTCTGGTGGTGTGGACGGGTGACCTTCCGTAACCCACTGTGTGTGATGAGTGTGAGGCTATTATCAAAGCCTAAAAATTTAAATTGGGTATCTGTCTCCAATGACTAACCTAAGCTTACGTTGCAAACAGCTGTATTTCCTAGCTGTTCATGTAGACGATCATTACCATACCTTACACGAGTACTAAACGATAAAAATTAAACCAATGATTGGGTGCCTATAGCTAGCCTTTGCTCCCGATGAGGCTGGTTTAATTGAATTATTATTCACATAATTGGACCAAAATAGAAAAATATGCGTACATTTTGCTGAGCTATTTATGGAATGGTCGATTTCTGGTAAGCATAAATGTGAACCAGTCCTGAATTGCAGGTGATGAATTAAAGAAATATCGTAACTGCAAGTATCGCTTAGCAGTTTGACATCCAGATTTAAGTGTGGGTAGGAAAACCTGCCTCAGGATCCAGCCGTTTCGGTAATCTGACAAGCATCGAATACAAAGCCTTGGGATGTGGCGATCAGCTTACGTAGCGTACACGAAGACGATTATCAACACTGGATCCGAAACCACATGGATTCAAGTTCAGCCGAGTCATGTCATCCTTGTCACGAATCATTGAGTCAACTTCTCTATTAGATCAGCTTAATGACCCTGCTTACGTTTTAGGGGAACTCTGATGTAATGACTTTGCCATAGATTTATTTCCCTGTAAACGGTGGTGCCGTAACTTGGCTCCCCCCATTTTACCACCGAATCACGCATTGGGGCCATGAGCATTGCTACTAGCCCCTGTCTTGGTATTCACCCTAAAATTAACTTCTGACATGATAGCTTTATCCCATTTGTCAGCCATGTGAGCATAAGTTAGCATACGTGGCGTGTAGTCAGCATCGCTCATTCTAAGCTCCTGTCGGGGGAAACTCGATATGAAATAACCCCAGATGGCGAGGTCACATCGACGCCGTTGCTAAGACAGCTCAGCCAACCATTCCGCCAAGCTCTGATTCGCTCACATTGGTAAACTTACTGTAATTCTTATTCGCTACAATTGCAGTGACTTGTTTTTCTAGTCCAACCTAGTGTTAGTTGTTAGAAGGTACAAAAGTTATTGCAGTTTTTATGCAAGCATCTCTGGCGGTCTGGGGTGACTTAAAGAGGCTTGTTAATTAAAGGGGGTGGAACTTGAGTTTGTTCGCTTTACCAAGTTAGGCTCAGTTCCAAAGGTATTGAGCTTAAGCAATAGCGTTGCGTACTGCTCATTTAACAATGTTTTGGTTCCACTACTGGGTCGTTCTAGGGTAATTCATTGCATCCATGCCGACTATGGTCTTGGTCACGCAGCAGTTCCACAAATAACACTTTGCATATTTTACGTGGTGAGGACGAGTGGCCTTTAGTGACCCACTGCATGTGATACACAACAGACAGGGTAGATAAACGTGATGTCCCGGCTAAGGTCTAAAAGTTGAGCCGATACCTGTCTACATGGACCAAACTAGTATCTCGTCGCCAACTGCCGTATTTTCCTGCAACCGACATTGGAGCATTCAACACTTTGAAAATAAACGCGTAAATGTCAAAATGTAGTGCCTTTCACTGGTTTTTTATTTAAGTGGTTAAGAGCTATGCAATACGAATCGATATCCACTAGTTTGTTTGATAACAGCAATCACGTTACAATGAAGAAGGTCAGAGCGTCACAATGGCTGCATCACCATGCTGCAATCGCATGGCGAGAGTCTTTAATTTCATTTTTCCTTACCTGGAATGGGATTTGTGTGAGTGAAGAGCTAGTTTACAGTCATGCAGATCATCAGAGCTCTTCTATTCTTTGGCAAGCAGCTACGTGAACGTTGCAAGTGGAGCTAAAACTGCAACAAAGCTGTGGCTACGAACAATTCGAATCGGCATAATCAGCGAACATCACCCCTTTTTACCTTCATGTTTTGTCGCAATTTTAAAGCAGCTAGCAAACTATCGGTTAGTCAGCGCACCGTAACCCTTCAACGCCAATTATTCGTTTTCCGGTCTGACTCATCTGATTGACCTTTCCCATTATGGCGATCAAATATTCGAATTCAATGCATGCATGTTCAAGTATTCCTACCTAATATGGACAATGTAAGCAGATTTGGCCGTTGACTACTGAGCTTGTTAATTCTGCACGCCTATAAGTCCATCAATCTGATGGACTGATTTGAATCTGACGCGTGTAAGTAGATCGGCATCACGTGTTGCGTGATAGCTTTCGATGCTGTCCGGTGTGAACCTTGGAGAGTATCCTTTTTAGATGGTTCTGTAGGATCGAACATTACTTGCCTATGTACCTTATTATCTTGGCAGAATTTGTGCACCGTAGCGCATGTAAAGGGGGACCAGGAAGCAGACATCACCTGTCTTTGTACCTTTTTTATCTTGGCAGAATTTTGTGCACCGCAGCGCACATAAATGAGGCGTAGGAGAATGAAATGGATCATCGATATCATTGTTCTTTCATTAAAGCGCTGTCTTGTCAGGTCTACTTGACCTTGGCTATTTACCCTTGATTGTCCCTTTTAGAAGGGTGCCTACTGGGCATTTGGTGGCAGTAAGAGCAAAGCAAGGCATAAATTGCGTAAAGAAATTGGCAACCTACTCCCAGTAATTGCTATGGAGCAGGTGATGGTTTGATTATGCCTATCATTCCTAAAAAGGGGTGACAGAACTGTTCAGTATAAAGGGACGGAAGACTAGTTGTAGAAGAAAGAATGGAGAAGATTTGTTGTCGAATGTCCATGCACAGTTCCCTATCATTTCATTCATTATCCTTTATCCTCTTTCTTTCATACGGTCCTTAATTCATTCATTTAGTCATTTCCTTAGCCACATATTCAAGCGAAAATTGTAAGAATCGACTTTGCGGAAGAAACACAATTTTCCATCGACTGATACAAGCGAAGACTCAGCTCACACTTTTACCCTGATAAGAAATTGCTCTATGACACCGTTCGCAACGATGCCGAAACGACGCATGCAAATGAGGTAAGGAAGAAGGAAGGGAAGCTTAAGCAGGTGCTGAAGGGAGGGTCATGCCATAACTCAACCCTAATTTTTACGATTTTCTATTTATGCACTTTGCCTATGCCCACGTAGATAAACGGACATGGTAGTTGAGCCAGAGGAGACATATTAACTCCATTCTATGGTGCAAACAGCGTTTCCGGATAAAAAAATTTTCTTATGGCAGGTCAAAGAGGCAGAAGAATGCGTAACGGACTCCGATGAGTGAACAAAATCACCTGTTAGCGAGAATGATCCAACAAGACACCTTTGGTTGAAATCCACCATGAGAAACCTAACTGATGCCTGAAGAACATACCCTATCGCAAGGTTGATTGCAGTACTTAGCTCATGATGGCGACAAAGAGAGAGGCGATAGAAAACGTCATGCAGAGTTAATCGGAGTCAGATAGCAAGAGGGCGATGTGGCTGACTCGCCGATCAGTGGATTTGAGATGGTCTGAAATTTGCGTGCGTTTGAGCATTCAGCAATTGGATCACGACGAGAAAATGACTATAAATATGAGGTGTTATGGGTTGCATGGCAGCGTATACATAAAAAGGCCTTTTGATTTTTGCTCAGCCATTCTTCCAGCTAGGGAGCAGAAGGCAGCGTGGGAGAGGTGTTTAGAGGCTTTATCGCTGTTTTTGTGTTAGCAACGAGTCCCTTCTCCCACTTTCCGTACCGTGTAGCTTGATTGGATTATTTGGCAGAGATTTCCAAAAATAAGCCTTCAATCTCATTCGTCCCGAACAGCATGGTACAAACAGTGGTTGTCTTCATGTTTTTTTAAGTTGGGCACACACAAACAAAATAGTGCAAACACATAAGCGAAGATATGAACGATAGTTTTTGCTAGTAGAGGAAAAGAACTACATGCGTTTGATGTTTTGCGTTAGCCATAAATAAAGCTGCTTCGAGAATGTTAACCCGCCTTAGTGGGCGTCAATTAATCAGCTTTCAAGGATCCGACTTATCTATTTTTATATCATCACTATCTCACAAGCAGCATCGTAATGGCACCTGAGGGTCATTTGTGATCTGTAATGTTTGAGAATAAATATTTCCCTCTAAGGTTTTTATTTAGAAACACTTTATAGAGAGCATGGTAAGTGAATGCAAAGCATGATATTATAGTGCAGCAATGGATCCTGCTTACCAAGTAGGCAGAAAGCAGTTACCGCTAAGGACCTTGAAAATGCTGGACAAATAACTTTTTTGTATTTGGCAGTAGAATGAGGGTGTTGTTAGGAATACAACTCTAGCTCTACCAAACATTTATGAGTCGACATCACCTCTTTTGAGCTTACCCTTGATCCTTTTGTTTAATTTTTAACTGCGACAGTAACGAGGTATTATATTAAAACTAGCTTGATCAAAAATGCAGTTAACTACGCGACTAAAGTGTATTTTGCTGTTTAGCACCCCTTCTATGGCCAAAGAGCAAGTAGCAGGACTTTCATCTTTACTTTCTTAGTTTTCTTCAACACTGTTACATAACAAAAGAGGAACTCCATTTTCATGGCATTATGCCAAACCCCTCCTAACATTTCAGCGCTTTACCACCTTCATCACAAAACTTGCCTTGCATCTGAGAAGCTATCGCAGCAGAGGAAGGAAGAAAGGGAAGATAATAGTAACCTTGCCGAGTTTTCGCATGCGTCTGACCTTTGGACCACGAATTTTGTCCATCTGTTAGCGGTCTCAAACAATCTACGATAAGAAAATGAAAGGGCCACAACGATACACATCCCTCAAATCCACCTCAATTTTATTAACACACTGCGTACGGTTTGACCTACGATGGAAAATGCTTCGGGTTTACAAGTGCATTGCCTATAACTCGTTGCAAATTGCCTGTCAACTTATCGTTGAAATGAACCCGATTTAAGTTGCGATTAGGAATTTAGGCTGCCTAATTTCGCTAAGTGAAAGTTCACAACGGCCTTTCAAGCAAACCGTTTTAGGTCTCCTACAACCCCTACCTTTGTTTATGGGTCGGATTCGGACATTAAACCATGTCGTATCTGAGCTTAGGTTTGAGTGGCTTTTCAAAAAGGAGCACATTGAAACATTATCGGATAAAAAGTAGTAGCAACTCACTATTTCAGATTCGTTCCCACCTTGGCGAATTTCAAAGTAATGATAAAGGCAGGAATCGTAATTCGTGCCGGTCGATAGCGTCTCCACGCTTTTAACAAATGCTCGACCAAAAGGACGTAGACTCCCGTCAATTAAGAGTGCTCAACGTCTTTAGCAGGTAAACACAAATACTAGGTGCATTTTCAGCAACTTTCAGCAAATTGGGCCTCACTTGTCGAAACTCACCGTTACTCGCTTAAATTACTTTGCATCGCATATGCAACAAATAAACCCAACAGTAAATTGATGCATATAATAATGGATAAAAGAGTACCTATACGTAAAAATAGGTATCTTTGAAAACGTATTAAGGTGAATGTGAAAACTCAATATATTTCCAATTTTTCGCATGCCTAAGCAACACTCATCAAAATTCATCGCTACAAAAAATAACAAACCACTAGGCGCAAATAATGGCATCGATTATTTTTTCTGAAGCACATGGTTGTTACGCACAACAGGTTAAATAGGTAACAAATGGTCTCGAACCGAAAGATCTAAGACAAACTGCGAAGCGCTTGTGCACCGAGTCGTGATCACTCTGAATGCAGCAATGGATTTAAACGCAGTTGATACATCTGCTCTGCATTATTTATTAATAACCCCACATTTTCAAACAATCATTTCCACCACCTCGACACTGTGATGCTACGAATACAGTTAAGCCTGCATATATTTTCGTGACCCTATTGGCAGAGGAGTCAGCTGATTTTCTCCATTTCTTTCTTAGGCCCCATTGTTGCAGATATTCGCTCCACTTATTAACTAAAATGGGCGGGGACGAATAGGCATACAGTTGAAGCGAATTTATAAGATTCCCACGAAAAGCCAAATGTATAAATTGGTTTTATGCTTACACAGGTATGAGCACAGCTAAGTCTTTGCTAGTCCCTTGTAATTTTGTCCAAAATGTTGATTGATTGTATTCTTGAAGTTGATGGCAATGCTTACGACTACGTTTTGTTTTTGTGTAGCGATTCGTCTTTGCAATTTCAAGCTGCAACTTTGGCGGATGCATTGTACGAGCCGGGTAGGCTCAATCACTCTGTCTGTGGAGCATATATAATCCGCCCTAGCAATGTGTCGTCTCTTGCCCTCAGGGAAGGCTCGTGACGCCACAATGGTGGCAGCGGTGGGATGAGCATGTGAACACGACAACCACCAAACTCCTCCGATACTGAATACAAGATCAATAGAGGAGGAAAGCTGTTGGTTTTTAGTAGGGCTGTGTAATTCATGAGTACGAAAGGGAAACCAGTGACGGAGATTAGTGGTCCGTCAATGCCATGGGACATGTAGGGAGGATTGGGTAGCTGCCACAGTGCCAATGCATCGATAGTGGAGCTAGTCATCAATCACCTTCGGCATTCGAACAAAGTCCCCCACATTTGTCCTAGGTTTGAATTCGTCATCAGTCAAGAAAACAAAGTAGGATGTCTTAGCCTGCGCTCTCCTTTGGGATTGGATAAAGTGGACAAAAGTTTGTCAGTCCGTCTGCCTTAATCACGACCTTAGAGGATTGAACATGGAGCCCTTTCCCCACAATATTGGTTGTCACTAGAACATTGCAGGCATTTGTCCAGAACCCACTCAACACATTCAACTGCTCATTGTTCGAAAGTGACGCTACAGGGTTACTTGGAATGGCACTAATACAGTACGATGCCTTCGATCTGACATAAAGAGGTGCCACAGGGGAGGCCTATGTAATTAACTAGGCCACCGGGAGCGCGATAATTCTCTCTTTAATCAACAGCAAAGAAGAGGAAGACTTATTGTTCGCTTCCACTACAAGATCATCTTGGGGCTCAAGAAAAGTGCACCACGATCCGTTCTTCTTAAGCATGACTCTTGGAATCAAAAGTTAGTGACTGGATGTGTTTGGTGGTGGAAGACTGGCGGACTTGTCAATAAGCCTCAAGCGCCTCCTCCAATGTGACTAAACAGGTCTGAACGATGCTGCCACACTGAGATTTCGTGATAACTGCGGTGGTCATGTTGTACTGGCTAAGTCGGCTGGCTGGCTGGCTGGCCCCCGGGATATGCCAGTAGCCCCATTCCCTCTGTTTACGGGACATATGCATTCTTTTCCAGTGTTAAGTCTCCTTTTGCCCTCAAGGAAGTCTCAGAAAGCCACAATGTATGTGCCCATTATGAAGGGGATTTCAGTCGTTCAATTTACGCGTATCCAGAAGTATAGATTGTAATGAAGGTGTGGCTAGGTTTTAGGCTTTCTGCATCCATTGTTTCTTTGATGCAATGCTCGAATTTTGTTTCCAATTTAATCAAATGCTAGTATCGACAATGTCATTTTTGGTGAAGGGTGCCTGTTGCAGCATAATCAAGTTCGCTGCTTCTAATGGGTACAAGTTCTTTTCAGATTGGAGCAAAGAGTGAGGGTTCGGATTCTCCTTGATGAAAAACTTTTGGACTCTATTAGACTATTCTGGGGTAACGTTCTAAGCTCTACAACAACTGTTTTATAAAGGCACAAAGTTGAGACGTGGGAACTGTAACCTTAGTCTCTCATGCTACAAGTAAGGACACTTCTGTTGAGAGACTGGCAACTAATGCAATGATCGTAGAATATTGTTCCTTGCACCTCATCTTGGCCTCTAGTGCATCGATGAATTAAAAAATGCAAAGTTGTAGTTATTCTAGCAGTTAAACGTGAAGTTTTGCTCACAAGAAAATGACTTGTGATGCTACCTCTGCTCCGATTTTAATAGCTGTTGTCGGCTTTAATAAAGAACATGGAAGAGAGCAAGCAATCACGTGCTGATTTTGATGAATGAGTGCAGAAGTTCAGATTTCGGAGGGCTCTGAATAGGTTTTAATGCAACTCATCAATTTTTTCCTTGAATGTATAAACAAATAAAAACGAAGGTTATACAGTGTTTGGGTTGCAGGGGCGGTATTATAATTTAGTCTCCGAGATGTAAAAGTGTAGATTTTAACTACTTCCCTTCCTTTTGTTGAAGTTAAGGTTTTTATTCAAGGGTTTGCCTTTGGCCCAGTTAAATCTCATCCCTTAACAGCAGTTGGTCAGTGCTAAGTCATGGTTGGATGTATCTCTGCGTGCGGGCACTTTCTTTGTCAACTTGAAGGGCATTCTCGCTCCATTTCCTAGTTGCAAAAAATTAAGGGGGACGTCTCCTCTGTACGCGCAAGTGACTAAAGGGTCGAAAGAATCTGTGCTCTTTCATTGTTTACTTGTATAAGGTGGAGAACCGCAGTCTCATAATAACTAGCATGTGCGTAGAGGCAGACAATCATGAGGCAATGTTTTCCCTTCTTGTCGACTTTACCAGCAGGTCCGGAGCATATCGAGCAATTTTAAAGCTTGTACATTCTTCTTGGACGCACTATAAAACTGAATTATTCGAAGCTTCATATCACCGTTACGACGCTCTCAGTTCTTAAAATGCCTAAATATAAACAGAGTGGTTGGGATCAAAATAAGGTTTTTGAAATTGACATCAGTTTGCAACACTAAGTAGACTTTTAAGCCATAAATTAAGCTAAGATATTAATTTTTTATGGGCTGGTGATGACTAGATGAATGGTTTCGCACTTCATTTTTGTTTTGTGTGAAAAATACATTGCAGATCAAAACATGTGTGTAGCGAACCGGTTGGGTATGTATAATGGAATAGCCACATCCAACAGGCAATGATCTGCAGCTGCAACCATGAACACAACAGTCTGGCAAATGTTGTATCAGCTAGCAGTCTATGGTTCAACTTGCAAAGCTTAAGTCGCCTTATGAATCGTGATACGTGATTGTAATATGCGGTAAAAGCACTCATATTCCTTCTCCTACTTCTCATTAGCTACTTCCATCCTTTCTCGAGATAGACTACTATACTTGGATGTTTACTTCTGCACATTCTATTTGCATTTTAAGAAGTGAAAGCATTTGAGGAGGAAGTCAGTCCAAAGAAGGGAAGTGCTTGTCTAACTTTCCCTCAAGTTGATGAGGTTGACTCTACATAGGTGAATTTCTTGAGAGCACCAATAATTTTCCCATTTTAGTTATTTCTGAAATTGGATAATGCTTCCAGATATCCCCAGTTAAGCTAATAACGCTTTCTTTTCTACACCAGGGCAGTGCTTTGATCATATACGTGCCTTTATTCACTGTAGCCCTCACAAGAAGATGGGTCTTTCATTCAATTAAGCTTAAAATAATTTGAACACTCAGATCCTCGGAGAATAAGAGGATTTAAGCAAAAGTGAGAACTGTGAAATTATAGATTTTATAAGCTGAATTGTGTAAATTAGCAGTGCAATGGTTTTTCAGAGCAAGCGTATGAAAAATTGGATTTTATTGGAGAACAAATGCCAGTAAGACAGTTCGGATGGTGCAAATTGCAGCGATTTAAGAGTCGACGACCACGAATGCGTGTGCCATGTCTTCAGTGGGAGCATGTGCTTCACGCCCATCCATACAATTCCCATCAATGCGCTGTCCAACTGTGTCATGGTCTTGCATTGACATGCAAATTTGATTCCAGCCCCCACGAATATTTGACAATATTCGTTCTGCATTTATATTTCACCCTAAGGTATGCATTTGCACGAAGAATTAGGCTCTTGCAGATTGTGCTGTTGATCCAGCGCATAAGATCCAGCTATTCCTTTCCCTTCACGCAGCTACCTTTCTCCAGTGCTTTCTCTCTTCCTCCGTTATGATTGGAACGTAGAAGGGACAAAAGCGACTCAGAAGAGAATATCTATTTTGTGAACGCAACAAAGCGGTGATTGAGGCTGCACTGCTGTGCCGGTCCTTGGAACAAATATGGCTAACTACAAAGGGTTTTAACTGTGCCGCAAATTAAACGAAAATCTCCTCGCAGAAGATAAAGATAGAGGGGTGAAGCCGCACAAGCAGTGGCGCTTAGCACCCTAAGACTAGGATCATTTGCGCTCTCTTGACTGAGACAGAGTCTTGATATGATTTGCCATGGCAAGAGGTGGTAAAGTATTGCCGTGTTTTCTATCAAGTGCAATAAAAGCATATTCTTCCTTAAATAAGGTAGCTTAATTGGGGAGCTTTGGACAAGTTTGGGGGCTCGTACTATTTAGCATGCACCGTGAGAAACAACTGACCTGCACATATGCTGCGAATTGGCAGTTCTCTAGTGTAGCGAAAATAGAGAGGAGTGGGTGAGGCATCGCATGGTTAGAGCTGTTACNCTTTTGTTATTGCACGGATCAACAATTATGTTGTCATGGGATGAGGGCAAATGTAGATGATTTTCGTTTATCCATCGGATACCACAATGCTCAAGTTGAAATGTGCGCAAGCACGATCATAATGCTACTTAGGCGATAAAAGTAAGATAGGGCGGGAATGTACAGACAAGCCAATGAGAGGAGCTGCTAGTTGCAGCTGTCAGGGGTGGTATAAACACCCCTTACAAGTATAACGGTTAGCCTTTGACTTCTAGCCTATGACTTGGTAATAGGAGAATTGAGAAGGCAGGTTGCCTCGAAGCAGCTCCAACTCTTACGGCAGTGCAAATGAATGAACTTATCTGCCAGGTGCCAAGATGGTGGGTATGAATTCTTTGTTTTGGAATCATTCGTGGTTACCATCTAATGAGATAGAACCGACGCGGTGCTATTTATTCCCTAACAAATTGGATTATGAGAATCGTTTTTCTCACGAGCTTCTCTTCTCCATTTTAGGTTATCGAGATAGAGCCAGAATTCCCAAGTGCGAAGTTACAGGCAAGCTTTAACCGTCCTCAAAATAAGTCAATGCACGGATTCCAGCCACTAAGTAACCACAGTTACACATTTTGGGACTTCGCGCTTTGTAGGGTGAATAAACAGAAGCAAGATGATGTACAAATCGCTTTGATTTGCTTTAACACTTGCGGGTGTACAAAACAAGAATTTGTTCTGACATGCTAAGCACTCATCACATCCACCCTTTATCTTCATATCCTTTTGGCTTTTCTCTGCATCTTTCCATCATCTTTCCACCTATCATAGTTGTGGTACTTTGAAAATTCTCAGGCGTTCGCACTTTGACTCGTGATTCACCATTTTTAATTTTGGGTTGACGATGAGGCGCCTTGGCATTCCTAGCCGCTACACTACTACTCCACTTTTCATCAATCTGCTCGCACTACATCGTATTGCTTGCCATTCCTCATATTTTCCTTCTTATCCTGCAAAGGACGAGCCGGATCACTGGTGTTGTCGATGGCGTTCTGCTTCCTCAACGACTTGTCTGCCAGCTAATTCATGGGATCTTTATAGTCTTTACCCTTAAATAAATCCTGTGGCGCACATTTTGTAACGTCTAAAATCTAATGGGGAAAATTGGATGCTAATAACACAAGTGGTAACGGATCCGCATCATTAAAAACATTTTGAAATGGGATGAACTCGGTAGCCGTTGTTCGTAAGCTCCACTCTTGAAGCTCAGAAGGCGCTTTAATTCCTCAGTGCCCCATATAAACAGACAGCAGTAGTGTGCTGCATTTACATGTCAATTAAATAGTCCTACACCTACAGGAGAAATTCGATAAAACCTTCTTTATAAACTCGTCCATCAGTTATGGAGAATTGCACCTCAATGTAGCTCTCTGCTTTATAACCTCTGGTTACTAAAGCAGCTTTGGTTTGGTGTCCAGGACTTAAGAGAATTGCCTTAACACTGTACATTGCAAATTCGGCCGCTTAAATCGAGCGGTAGGTGCCTGCATTCTCAAATCACTTGATCTTGACAATTGTTGGTGACGGTGAAAGCAATGTCCTACAAACGGCATAGATTAGGTACAAGATTTTGCTCAAAGTCTTCTTGCAATCCGGGAATAATGCCGAAATATTTATCCCTACATGCAGTAGATATTTGAGTGTTGACATATTGTCTCGTAATGGGCTCCGTCCGCATACTTTGACTACTGGTCTGTATTTTAGGTGGGAACTTGTAGAAGTGCTCACTCTTACATTCCAACAATCCTGGGTTCAGTAAGTACTCTAAACATGTTAGCCTAACTACCGTATAGCCTTTTAACAAAGAAGGACATTTTGCTGAGAAAGACTCCGTACCAGTAGGTTAAAGCATCCGGTTGATACAAATTCCTATGTCTCATCCAGAAATTATCCCTTTAGTGCAGGGTATATCTGCGACTTTTCCAACCCTCGACCGTCGCCGAGGACAGCTAGGCTTTTGAATTGCTTCCGTGACCTTCGAGGCCATTTGGTGAGTTCACTTTCAATGTGGGAGTGTGTTAAACCCTTTTGCAGAGAAATTGACTTTGTGTTTGGTTGGAAGTGGGCTAAAGCTTACTTTCGTCTACTTCCTTAAGCCCTTGCACCATTTCAAATGGCACTCCAATTGAAGTAAATACCACTACAAAGGCAACAATCAGGGACGCGTAAGCATTTATGGTTTCATAACCGTTGGAAAAAGTAAGTACGGTTGCGCTACCTACCATTGCAAATAGTGATTAAATAAAATAATGCACCTTGTCCAGAATTGGGTTGGTCGAAATGAATAAGATGCAGTTTCGTTTAGGTTATCTTCCATCGCTACCGATAATACAATGCATGCAGGATCAAAAATGGGCTCAAGTCTAATCTTTGTGCATCGTAAAGTCTTTAGAGTGTCCATATCCGATTGAACTTATCAAATTCGCACGATTGCAATGTGTCTACTAAGCGATTTTGTACTCCAGTGGGCATAAGTGCCTGCTTCGTTTCCGCGGTGGCCGCACACCACACACAGCCTACTTTTTGGAAAGGGATAAAGCAAGTACGCAGTCCTGTGTTGGATCGGGCAGTCAAAGCAGAGTTAAACTTCATTGATCAGTCAGTGCCCGCAATATTGGTAACACTGATAGGCGAGGGGTATGTAACATTTTCCTTGAAGACATTACACATTTCCAGCTTGGTCCGTTTGTGATAATAACCCACATTGTTCACGCTGCGAGCACGTGAGCGCCCTCGTTGAACCCACTGTCCCGATTAATTTTCTCCACAAATGCTTAGTCTGAAAGCGCATACGCGCCTACTCGAGCCATCGTTACAGCCACGAACACACGAAGGTTAGTTTTCTGTCAACGAGCAGCGTGTCTCCCAAACACAGCTCTAACAGTGGTAAGTAAATGTAAGCTGATTACATTTGCCCGACAAAAAGAGATTAGGAAGACATTTGCTGTTACAACATCATTATTTCCTGCGATGCCCAGCCTCTCCTTTAGCATGACCACGTCAGTACTGCTAACAGCCTTTGCCACTGGATTCTAAGGTGGATTGTCCTTGTTACTGAAATAGAACCTAGCAGTAGTTTTCTGGCAATGCCGACAAAGGAGAAGGATGCGATATCCACCTGATAATGGTGATCTAATCTTTGAAAGCATCACATTTGTCAGGCCGCAGCATGTGTAGACCCGTGGTGGCTAAGACGTAAAGCTCAATGTGGTCAGGAGAGAGACCGCCAAACCACGGTCGCAAAGCCATAAGAAGCTGATAGATTTTTTCGGGTGACGGATTGGACGTCACCTAGACTCCACCCGCCTTCAAAATCTGCGAAATTTGATCACCATCATGTGAGCTGCACTAGAGTTTGGCTCTTCATTTTTGAAGGCCAACTTTGTAATGGGTGGGAAAGAGCACTTCATCAGGTTATTGTTAGGAGGGGGAAAGTCTTGTTTATTTTTGCCAGGAAATCAACCAACGTCTTCCTGTTGTCCATTTTGCAAAGCAGCACAATCATCAAAATTTTAGGACTTAATCGATGAACTGTAATTTTGGGGTAGTTTGCATGCATCTGCCTAACACTTTGCAGGTGAAAGCGTAGTTAATAGGATGCGGAACGTGTAGAGAAAATGCATGCATTTAGAATTCTCTAATAGTTACACGCGGCTTTACAATTTAGAGTTAGGTAAGAGGCACCATGCTAAAAAGATTGAATTTTATGTAAATGTCCACTGGCCTTGAATTCGCCAATGGTGTTAGGCATCTAGGTAAGAGTGAGTAGTTCAAGCGATGCAGTGACTTGAAAGAGCAGCTGCGGCAGTCAATCACCATAGCCCCAATATCGTTGACATCAAAGATGCTGGTTGGCACGTATTCGTGCATTTTACGCCTCACGACCTGCGAGCTACCTCGTGCGCAGCACATAACTCCTTACCTGGGCGACGATTGTCCACCACAGCAAGATACGACCCTGAAAAGGCACTCCACCGATCGGTTACGAGAAGGAAGTCTAAGCACTGGTAGACGTACGAAAACCGCATGGCGGCACTGTTTAAGTCAGCGCATAAGGGCAGCATCGAGAACAGTGCTCAGAAGGCGAAGAGACTATGTGCAGCTTGTGCTTCTTTTAGATGTCCTTTAAAGTGACAGGCAGGAATACAGCCCAAATCTCATGTTTAACGAAAAAAATTGATTACGCTGACGCAAAGTAAGTCTTTCTTTCAACCCTTTACGTTATCAAATGCAATAAAGGTGTCTCTGGACAATTGTCGCGTTTCCAGAACGTTAGTAAGAAATGGGGCGAACGACAATATGAAAAAATTGGTGTGACACTTCATTTATAGTTAGGTTTAATTTCTTACCCTTCTCCAAAGTAGTGTCACTTCCGTGCAAGAGTCAGGCGATTGTGATGATGCAGCATTATAGAAATGCAGTGATTTTAAGCAAAGTAAATGCGCTTTTAATCGCCCGGTGGTGGGAATCGTGAACAACTCTCTGAGTATCTTGATGTCGAAGGCTGTTTTTAAATAGAATTTTGCAAGTGGGAGATTATCGAGATGGAAATCAGGGTGCCATATTGTAAGTGACCCATAAAATCGTTTTGCAGTGTCCGTGAATGATGCTGTTAGCTAGAGTTTTGTTTTATGGAGGTGCATAAATTGTAGAGACCTGATATTCAAATGCTTCTAGCTTAAGGCGTCTGCACATTTGGATTCGTTGCAATGCACTTACATTTGCATTATCCTCCGGTGCGATTGCAACGATAAAGCCAAGTTGGATGCAGCATATGACGTCGCTGAAGATGCCACATTAAGTCTTGTGAGAGCCTCCTCTATCATTCGGTAGGTTCAGATTGCCCTTTTCTTTCCACCGAGCGTGTAATGCTGCATTAAATGCATGCAGTCAACAAAATATCAGAACCACAAAACTGGTCACAGGATAAATTGAATATGGTTACCATGTAATACCCTAGGATTCCATTTTATTCGGCATATTATTGCCTGCCTAGCCGGCCTGAGCGTTTGCTTGTTTTATGGTCTCTTGTGGAACAAACCGCTAGTTGCCTTTTTAAAGATAATAAGAAGCATGAATTTAGCAGNCTACCTAGCCGGCCTGAGCGTTTGCTTGTTTTATGGTCTCTTGTGGCGCAAACCGCTAGTTGCCTTTTTAAAGATAATAAGAAGCACGAATTTAGCAGCAGAGGCCATTAGACTTAGGTATTAGTCGACGACTCTGGCAAGAATTCAGTTTTGTCTTTTCTGGAGTCACTTAAAGCCAAAGTCCGCGTAAATGTCACCTCTTCTTTCGAAATATATACATTATAACAGCTTAAGGCGACAAAAAAGTCTATTACGTGATTGATGATTGACCTCTGTTCTGAACACGGCACCGTCTTGCATGATATCACGCTCACTTTTACTGCTACAGCTGTAATGACAGCTGCAGTAGTTACAGATAGTAGCAGCAACAAAATCAAAAGTAAACAATTGCACTATTTCCAGAATTTGAACAAAATTGACGAAGGTTGAAAAGGAACAGAATGGTTCCGACATGGCGCTGGAGGGTATTTTACCTGACACTCAAATTCTATCAATTTTCACAAGTCTTTATTGCATGTGTTGCCTTGACATGTCATGGGTATATTTGATTCGAATTTGGGCGGTCCACTCATTAATAGGCCTGCTGAAGGCATAAACTTTTCGCCGTTGTCCAACTCTTCCTCTTCAAATTTCCCTCTCCTCCTGTTTTGGTTAATGTTACCTGTTTGATCTATATCCACAAAGATTCCCTCGCAGATTTCAATGCTGAGCAGGGCCTTAGAAGAAGTCGTAGCCCACCTACCCTCTATTGTCCTTCTCCCATTATGCTAACATTGGGCGTAGAATAATGAGCTGCCTGTTCAACATCCTACTCTGCCCCCACCTTGCAAATTCAAAGCGTCAGAGGTGGTATCACGCACACCTTACCAATATTTAAGTCGAGTCCACATCTGCATCTGCATTCTTCGAGAAGAGGATGGACTCCTCCATCATAAATTGATTACCTACTAATGTACTTAGGCCAAATCCACATCTGCTTGCCCATTCTAGGAGGTGGAAATGGGCTCCTCCTCATTTAATCGATTGCACATTTATGTACGTCTTTCCTTCTGTCGAAATTATACCCACGCTTACCCGTCATTTTGCCTGTGTGCGTGCTCCTTCTGTTACTCGATTAAAAATCACTGTGTGCTTATGCGAAGCGTTGGACACACAATGCGTGATGTGCTGATGGGATTACTTAGACGGAGAATTAGCTGTCAGGACAATGCTGCATTGCCATCTGACACATCGTCTCGTGAACCCGCCATCATTTAGTAAGTAAGGTCTGGTCATGTGGATAGTGACTGCGTCCTTTGTTAGGTCAAGCCAATTGCATAGAGGTTTCCTGCGTGAGGCAATGTGTTAGGCACGTCTCAAATCAAATGCACCAAATTTTCTTGCAATCGATGTGTAAATAAGTGGTCTTCAACATGACAATCCAAGTTTGCTGACACCTGAAGCCTATAGGTTAAGTTTCCTGTCTCTCACGATTCCTGTTATGAAGACACTCATTTCAGTAGGGTTGTCCACCTTCGGGACCTGCTCCTCTTATATTGTCGTGGTGGTAACGTGACATTTTCTGGCAAATGCATTAACTTCTCTAATATGCAGAGGTAAAAATGTAATGCTCGAAAGCTTTGACGTTTAACGAGCTCAAAATAAAACACTGTTTTCAACAACGGGGTATGAGGCAAATCAAAGGGAACCGAGTTGTTATTCTCTCAGCAAGGAAGATAAATCACCTAGCTGTCCAAGTTTATTGACTACTGTACAAGCAAATGGCAGAGCTGAGGAAGACCACTTCGGCTGTTTGCGCCACTTTGCTATTGGTCATTTTCTTGTCAGTATCAAAGCATTCTATTTTCCTGAGGCTGTATATTGTCCATAGTGGTAGTTAAGTGCCAAAACGAGAGACCACTAAGGTGGATAGCAAGGTGAACTTCTCGCTTGACTACTGGGGAGGTGAAACGTGAAGTGCAACTTTCAACCACACATTTAGGGATTGATGGCAATAAATGAAGAAGTTATATGAGAACCATACGGTGGTAATTGGAGGACGTTCAGGAACACCTATTGAGTCATTTATAGAGGTCCTGACCAACTCGTCTTGCTCCAATATCCTTGGGCTGTCAGATAAGAAATTAGGGAAAACCGCAATTACAATGAAGCAATATGTCCCCTCCTATATAAAAGAGCAAACACCGGACACTAGTGCGCCAGAGTGAAGATGTTTTTAATTCTGGTATCATGAGAAGCCAAAAGACATAGCCCTATATTGTATGCATGAAAAACTGTTACCCGCAATAGGTGACTTTGGAGGAAATAAAGACAAGTAGGACATTCTGCCCACAACCACATTTTGGTTTACCTAGTCCTAAGACACTGTTTCTTCCAGTGATGCAAAATTAGCTTTCTTAACATTTCCCACTCAATTGTGGTGAAAAAGTCAGAAAAGGGATGCGAGTGACACCGTAAAATTATATTCGTTAAGTAAATTTGCTCCATTGGTGTGTAATTTTATAACGCTGCGCCGCTCTATTGAATATGACAATTTGAGTAAACGCAGTGCGCCATCAGTGAGTTTGTACCCTACAACAAGAAATTGCTTCACATGATTAAGTACACCTACACTGGGTGGGTGTATGTAAGATTTACAAAATATGGGTGTTAATATTGCGAAGGCAATTCTTGAATTCCACCGTACACAACCTGTGAATTTTCAGAATTTCTTGTATTATGCCTGCTCTTGAAGCCTCCTGCATCAAGCAGCCATGTGCTCAACAGTGCTTTAAAGCAGCAAGGAAGACTACTGTATTATTTTCTGACAACAGTGAGTATGCGAAGCGCACAGCTGCAGCAACATTGTAGGTGAAGTTTTAGAGCATCATTTCGGGCGCACAGGCAAGGTCAGAAACGGAAGTGTAGATAATGGGAATACAGTGCTCACTGAATAATTCTTCGTTTCTCAAACCGCATGCGTCTGACGTAGTAAAGATTAGGAAAATGTCAATAGAAATCATCACTCCTAAATTCCCTTCTGAAAAAACAGAGGAGGCGAAAGGTTTAGTGCGTTTCATGCAATATTTAGACTCAACGACCCCTTTGATGGGCGAAATTGATTAGAGAGGCCTTTGAAAAATTAAGGTCTTTGTGACGTCGCGCTAAATGCATTGCACTGCTTAAATGAAGAACAGGTGTAGGCTGCCCATTACTTGACTTGTTCCGACGGGCGGGGTTGACTCCACATTACTCCTCCTCATGTGATTGCCCTGTAGCGGCTTTATGACTCAGAAAAGTTTTGCCTTAGCAAATGATAATAGCAGACTCCACACCTTTGATAGTGCAGCGACGTTACCTTTGGCCAATTCGGATGCTGGATTTGATGAGGGCTCTGAATGATTTAATGCTTATATAATGCTAGCCGTACACGTAAAATAGTTCGAGAACAATTAGTTGAGCATATTAAGTATTCAATAAGTGATTTTGTCACAATTCTGACTGTCATCTCCCTGTCTCTGTTAGTTTACATTCACAGTATCCAAGGCATGTTCTTTAAGAGCACGAAGTGTCCATATTCCTGAGAAGCAATCCGTTTCCCTCCCTCGCATGCAACCATTCTGGGGGACAGATCTACTCCCAAGAGCAGAGCCCTTAGCAATCTCAGAGGAGACGATTCGCACTTGTGCCACATTCGTTAATAATAACGGCGTTTCCTTCATCAAAACTTTCAGTTGCGTGCCCTATATGACCTGCAGATCATGTGTGTTTAGATAATTGTGACTTGATAAGCAAACTGCGGTCTTCTAATTAGACATGAAAATTCTAGTACTTGGAATAAAGTTATACGAAAACAATTTTGGCAAGGCACAAATGTTCCATAGGTGTGACTTACTTAGAAATTTGCATCAGAAGCACTGCCATCGCATCGGTTTAGTGTCTTTATTCTCTAACATCAGTCAGGTTATGCTTTTTCCCCACATTTCAACCTAGGCTTCGTTCTATGCCTTAGAACAGGTAGCATGCGTGTGCATTCATTTTACCCTTCATGCCGCAATTCGTCACTTCCGCATTTGAAAGCGCCTCATTTGGCATTTTCGTAAAACAAGTAATAAAATAACGGCAATCTTAGCTTTATTCTCTTCTACCCATTATTCAAACCACCACATGTAATCAGCAATTTTACTAATTTTACAGGCAAAGAACGTCTTTTCTTACAGTCATTGACCAAAGGTAGCAGCCTTGATAGTGGGATCATTAAATGTACGTGAATACATCCTAGACTATGGGAAAACACGCTAACGTTGAGATTTTGTGTAGAAATCACTTTAACCACTCAGCCTAGATCGTCGAATGCACCACGTGTTGTTCATAGTTTGTGATATGATCCATTTCAATGATTGCCTTTTTCCCACTGACCGATTCGACCGACGTGGTGGTGTGCTGTCATAACCCACATCACCGGCCTGCAATATTTGGTCTTTGATTCAGCCAATCAGGTTNGGCCTGCAATATCTGGTCTTTGATTCAGCCAATCAGGTTGCTGCTTGCGAATCAAAGTAAGCATTGAATGACTCAACAGTGGGAAGCAATTAATGGTCATCTATCGAATAGTATGCGATTGCGTTACGCTCAGGCTACCTGTGTTCACACAATCGTAAAACTGCTGCTGCTGTCCAAGCTCCAGTGCTAGCCTTGAAATGCATCCACGTGTATGACGGACAAAGATTCCATAAATTTGAAGAGATGTCACAACAAAGGGGAGCGTACAGTGGGCGGGTTAGTTTATTAGCGCATAACTCTTGCCCTAGTGTGACTATGATGCGTCATTATATGAGGCGCATTAAAATGTAAGTCTTCGCACTTCCAAGGTGTTAATGTAGACAATTCTTCCTTTTTACCATGGTTGATATGAAACAAGTGGAAATTATAGGCGACTTTGTTAGTTAGACAGCTAATATGTAATAACAGCAGTGGTAGTCAAGGGAAGGACTTCTCGGTGCATGGAGGGACACACTGCTCGTCCGCTTTCAGGTTAAATTGTCCCCTCACCTCCCGACCATTGAGTCGTTTTGAAATAACGTAGGCATCACAGCTGCTGTTAAGGCAGTTGAGCTTCGCATTGGCCAAAATCGTAACAAGTGCTTCAGTTCAACAAGGGCGGGCCTAAATTACCAAGAGAGTACAGTATTTACTCATATGCGGTCGACACACCTAGAATACGGTACGATAAACCAAACGACAAAATCAACTTTAGCAATCTTAAGCTTAAGTCCGCATCTGGCCATCGGCAGATTGGCAACTCTAGAGGGGCCTTATCTTCATAATAATGCGGCAGTGTAGTTGCAAAGGAATAGCGTTTTTCTGCATTAGGATTACTTCCCTAACATAGCATCAGACCTGACCAACCGGCATCATGGATGGGGTAGTGGCAATTGGTCGAGGCTATAAAATTTATTATCTATTTAACGTGTCTGTTTTCACCGCAACATCGTTTCGAGCAAGAAGAAGGAATACGTGGTAATCAGCGGCTGTGCCGCGCATTTTTATTCGAACGTAATCCATAGGTGGCCTTCGTAGGCAGTCTATTTCTCCTTCATTTAATGCTCAATTCATGCAAAATAGTAAAGTATTTACCCCATAGGGACTGTAAAGATGTAGAATATAGATTCCAGCACATTTAATCAAAAAGTTCCAGATTTTAGGTGCATTTCCAGTCTCTCCTGACAAATTTTTTATCTTCTTAAAGGAGTGCCGCTATGGCATGGCAATAAAGAGACAGTGAATAATCAGTGCTCGATTTCTAGCTAATCTAGCTGTACAGAGGCATGCAAATTGCTGCAAAAATGATTCGCTAAATGATAGTCATGATTATTAGAAAACCAGTCATGCACCTTTAATGTAGTAATTTGTGATATTTTCTTTCGTGGTTAGAAGATAGTGCTGTGGTCGCGGTTTTGGTGTTAGTTATTTTTAAAGAGTAGTGCTACCTGTTTCCGCTAGCCGCTATTTGTTTGGATGGTACTGCGGTTCTTACCTCTAAGTTTCTGACGAACATAGAAAAATATTTGTGATAACAACACCACTCATAAAGAAGAAATGGCTGAATGGTCTTGACTTAGCAATAGATTACCCAGTTGGTCAAGCTGTGTGCCACCTAATTAGTGTCCCAAGCTACGCTACGCTGTTCTAGGTTCAGACACCATGATTCTTAAATACGATCTCTCCAGGCAAGTATGCCTTTATGTTACTTTCTGTTGTCTCTAATTGCCCTAATAGCACGCATCTTCTTATGAAAAGCAGGAACAGAAGGCCTAAAAATGGNTTACTTTCTGTTGTCTCTAATTGCCCTAATAGCACGCATCTTCTTATGAAAAGCAGGAACAGAAGGCCTAAAAATGGGTGTGTTACATCCGCTTAAAATGAAGCACATAAGGCATAATGAAGCATCTGTTCCTCCACCCCTCGTCACAATTTGACAATATCGCAGCACCATTAACCGCTATGAATCTGTGTGCATGACAAAAGACAGAATTAAGCAAATACAATTATATTCAAGCCAAGTGACCTCCTTTTTAATGCTTAGAAACCTAAGTTCAGCTATAATTTACTTGGCTATACAGCACCGACTTAAAGTGTACATGAGTATTAATTGTTAACGATTCTAATCATGCAGCATCGCATTTGATAAGGTGTCTTTATTTCAAAAACTTTTTGGGCATTCGCTTTAGATTATGCCTGCTTGAGCTGTTAGTTGTTGTGATACCAAGAATATTCTGCTCGACTGTTATGTTAAACTCATCGCACGTGCTACTGGATAGGGACTAAAACAGAAGGCAGAGGAGGAGAGGGTGAGGTGAGAGAGGTTTGCATGCGAGTACGGAGTGGCATTGTGGCAAGAAGGAACTGGACATGTTTAAAATACTAACATGGCTTCATCGTGGTCAGCAGGAATCGACTTGATGAAGAAGAGTTTGTGCTGCCCATCATCCGTGCCGAAATTTGCCACCATCTTCCCTGACGCTCTTAGTAGCATTGCATCTCCCCAAGTCATCCTTTGCTATCTCTTCTTGGTGATCGCCTGCATCTGTGGAACTACCCTTTCCTAAAACCTTCACTCCATCGTTTCTCATTGACCCGGATTGAAGGTGGCTGGAGAAGGGAGCAAAACCTGTTAGGTGGGGTCTAAATAGATGGTAAACAAAATGACATCAAATTAGTAAACCCGGAAATAGTGACCTGGTGATAGTGTTGGCCAACGATTTACCAGCCCATTGACAAATCTTAACCCTACTTGTGATAGAATTGAACCTTATATCGTTCAAGAGGGGCTAGAGAGAAAGATGGCATAATTGGACTCGCAAATTAAGACCACCCACACAAAAGCACAATTGTAGTTAGCGAATTTCGACCAAGGGCTTACAAACGATGAGGATAGTATGTCTTAGTAACCTTTTCTGCATCATGTACTTGCATTCGGTGTCTGCGTAACTGTTTAGGTACGCATTTGCTTTCACTATATAAAGCAGCGTTTTGCTTTGTTGTACCAAATGCTCGACACAACACGTCAGTGCCTCCTCATTCAGTCACTTTGCAGTTCTGCTTAGCATTTTCATGCGAAGCCAAACTGCCTTGGTACTGTACACGCATACAGACAACATAAAACCAGCGACATATACTGAGCAACTGCAGTTGCATATGGAAAGAAGCACAGGCACTGTTAAATTGCAGGGGTACCCTAATTGTCTTGGCGCAAAATCCTTCCTATTTAGACTAAATTTACCTCCAACTATGCGTCCGACTAATCTAAATTTCACCTTTGCCTCACTGCAATTAAAAATTCAATTTTCTTTAAACGCGCTGCAACTCAGCTATTTTAAAACACAAAATGCACTTCATAAACGCTAGATGAAAAATACATTGTCACTAATCGCGTACAGATGGAAGCAAAAGGAAAGAAAGCAACGTTAAGTAAGTATCTAGGTATATCGAAAATGAATCGTCTGCTCCTACCGACTGCTATTCCGGCATGCTGATGTATACTGTCTGTAATCGAGTCGATCACCGTTTAAGCTGGTTCAGTGATTTATTAGGATCAGCTCCTAAGTCAGCTCGGTGTTTCTGCTATATGGAATGTGAAGGTTTTGCTGGCGTGATATTTTTCTCGGTTTATGACGTAATCCACAAAACTTCTGCCATCCTTTTAAGCACAACGCAATCGCACCAACATTCATGAGGCCTTGTAAGTAAATGCGTAAGATGGCTGGTAATATTCACTCATCCATATTTTTCCGTTATTAAGCAATTTAATTATCCCTCTGTCGAAATAATTATTATCCGTACAAATGAGACTGTTTTCAATAGATGAGCTTAAAATTATTTTGGACTGCTTCAGTAATCCGGTGCCCTTTACTTTAGCAACGTTTACAATGTCACGTAATAGCCCATCAGTGCCTATGTTGTTCTACACTGCCTTCTTTCCCGCAAACCAGCTCGATTGCTTCCATTTTTAAGGGAGAATATGCTAGGTAATTGCAAGGAAATGGCATTAACGCATTGGTATTTAAAGCAGTTAGAAGTAAGAAAGGTACGATAAAGCGATTGAGGTGCCTAAATGTACAGTAGCACACGGAGGTGAGATAAATACCAAACTTTTAGAACTAAATTATCACACACATTGTTTCTGCGCTTAGTAAGATTGATAACGATGGAATGGAATATGAAACCTAAGTTATGCTAAGCCAGTGAAGATAAGGTGTTTTAGTTTTGAATTTCTATCTTCTGCAAATACCTTGATCATGCTTCCTCGTTACCACAAATAATATGCCTTAGTTTCCTTTCCAATTTTGCGCCGCTACTAATGTAACTGTGCAATAAAGTTGATAAAAGGAGACTAGTGAAGTGACCCGCGAATAATTAAAGGCTTATGCTCAGCTCAATGTTCCATACCGGACAACTCATCAAAAAACACCAACACAATGTTTGGTCTCCTTGGATTGGCGTGTGCACCAATAGCGATCATGTTTGCCAAAGGAGGTTCTCATTCACTCATCCGCTTCTGCCACACAACCGATAAGGAAGATATTTGGCTTAAATTTAGTTATGATCTACAAATTGAAGAGAAGTACGCAAGTTTTGTCACACTAAAGAGTAGCGCGAATGCCAGCTCTAACTGCCAGCAGACGAACGGTAGTGTTAAGTCCTGTCTCATCTCTGACTTCAATCGCACGTGTAAAAATCACTCAAAAACATTCTTTTATGCTTTGCGCGTCAACGGGAATGAATTGTTCCCCGAGAAAAGGAAAACTAGATAAAGGACTTTGAAAGTTTTCACCTTCGTAGTAATGAAATTTGGCATTAACAAATTGAGATTGAGCGACGCTACTCAAGCAAGTAAATGGATAGAAAAATGGTGCATTCACTTAGCGAACGTGACTGCGTGCTCATCATACCCAATTAGCTGCAATTAGTAACCTTCAAACAGCTTGGGCACCCGTGCTGCGTGAATCGGGTTCTTAAAAATAAGCCTAGGTACAATGCGGCGGCTGGATGTTCTCCTCCGAAACTGGAAAATAAAATCAGAATTGCAATTAGGGTAGTGTGTATAAAAGGGGCCTCAAAGTCAAAGAATTAGGAGTGGCTGAAACTGCTCTTGGAAGTCGATATCCCTGCGTATAATGGATTGGCTTCTTGCCAGCTCTCAACAAATATGATGGGTTGACAGGGACTGTGCAACTTTACAGGCATTTTGAAACAGTAAAATCAGTTGCGTACGCATGGTCATATATTTAAACATATCTCCACCAGCAATAATTTCATGGTCGCACAATACTTGCGCGCGCACAAGCACTAACATGCAATTATTTGATCTTGCTACGACTTGCGCAGTTCTACGACTGCAACGAGCATCCGGATATGCGTGCAAAGGTTTTAATGATGAAATTATGCATCTATGCACTTGTATGTATGCATGTATTTACTGATTCAAAAGCTATCCCCACAATTTCCCACAGCCTCTTCGTTCCCTGTCCATTTCCATGTACACCACCTCAAGCGCAATAGTAATTTATTCTTCCAGCGATTAATGCCAAGGCTTCTCTTCTAGATATTCACTGTTTGCAGCCTCCTGCTATCCGTCTAAGATCTTACAGCTAAATTGAACAGATTTTGATGAGCACATGCGGTTCGACAATTCGCGAGAAATTGGGTGTCGTGTTCGCCATGTGAATGTACAACTACCCTATCCACTTGCCTGTTTAAGTTGTGCCAACCACTTCCAAGCTGTTAACGCCCAGATTCCATTAGTGAGACGATAAAAACTTTAAAGCTCTCTAGCGAGTGTTCCATTCTTCAGGGCAATGCTCATTTAGGTTGACGCGTAGAGCATGGAAGATATTGAGTTTGAGGAATATGTACACGTACGTCCAAAACCAGGACTTTCACTAAATGTCAGCCGACGGGTGCCTTCGCTGGCTAACCAGGCGTGCCAGTACCTGCAGAAGAGGTTTCGCAGAAGAATGGGTAAGGCATTATATACTAGAAATGTAGCCGAGCTTACCTGTGCCGTCGTTCTCGTGGCCGTAACTGCTGACATCCTCTACACCCTTTGCCCCAGAAAGCGCAAAACTGTAAGATCTTGGGAGTTGTAATTTTAGTTATCTATATATCATTGAGAAATAGCAAAAGTATCCGATAAATCATTACCTTTCTTCCGATTTCATTACTTTGAACCATAGTTTTATCTTTTCTTCTACGTTCAGATCGGTCCTGCCATATTTTCTCTTCTTGCAGATGGTCCATTTAAATTTTATTTTATAGCCCTCAGCGCGTTAGACTATGGTCATTGAAAGAAATTGCTGAGCATAACTCTTGCGACACGACCAGAGATTACTGGGCTCAATCATGACATGCTCCGTGAACACTCGTTTATAAAAGCATTAATTTCTGCTGTGGAGCATTGGCATATAATTGCGACCTACAGATGAGATTTCTGTGTAGCTAGGACAAAGTGTGCTTACCATTCTGCAACTGGCCTTAACATGCATTCACTGTTCTCTGGTCTCGGTTACATGCTGTTGCAAGTGGAGTGATCATGACATTCGGGATTTCTGTCTGATATGTGTGCATGGGGGTAAGACTAAAAAGTAGAGCTTCCATCACGATTATAAGGAAACGCTGATTGGTAAATTGGTCTCAGTCTTTTGGTGTGCAAATTTTTTGCACTATATCTTATTTTAAATATGAGTTTGTATGCTCCAAATATAGAAAGGCCTATTCATAATTCATTCCCCCAGCACTACTACGCACACTCCTAAGCATCTGCTTTGATAGTTAAAGAAATGCCTTGACTGCTTCATTTATTTTTAGACGGAAGAGCAAAGGGGCTTTCTGAGCAATTCCGAGAGATCTCACTGTCTCGGCAATGTCATCGCTTCCTTCATGGTACAAATTACATGGCCGGCGTCAATTCTGGAGGCAGTAAGAAATGCAAAACTGGTAAAACGCCATGTTTTCGTAGCATTTTGCATAATTAGAACCAGACTTCATGCACACGTTTGCTTTAGCTCGCATTTTGAGATAATCCAAAACCACTAAGCATCTGAATTGACAATCGGATAGCACACTGACGAGGAAGGGGAAATCCGACTTAAGCCACCTCGCAGAGTTAACCAAACTTGTGCTGGCATGTAGGAATTGCCAATCTAATAAAAAGCATCGTGGTGCTGCGTCAAATGTGTTTGCTGCTCGTGGCGGGGCGATGAAAAAGCCGTGATGCTATGGTCGTGCATGCTCTTATTTTTCGTTTCTTCGGCTGTTCTGTCCTAAGGAATGTAGCAAAGAGGTTGACCGATGGGGTTGGTCATACGTTGATCATAATTTGGCTCATAACCTGGCAAGATTTGTTTCTTGCAGGTGGTCAAGAAATTAGTCTTCATATGATTACTGCTACAGCATTAAGCATNCCGTGATGCTATGGTCGTGCATGCTCTTATTTTTCGTTTCTTCGGCTGTTCTGTCCTAAGGAATGTAGCAAAGAGGTTGACCGATGGGGTTGGTCATACGTTGATCATAATTTGGCTCATAACCTGGCAAGATTTGTTTCTTGCAGGTGGTCAAGAAATTAGTCTTCATATGATTACTGCTACAGCATTAAGCATAGAAGCGCATCATTTTTGGTGCCACGACTTTACAATAGCGGAACCAAATGCGCGTAACACTTGCAGAAATGTGCTGACTTATACTGACGGGATTCATACCATTCATTCGTCTCGAGGGCGCAACATCCAGCTTTTATGGTGAAGCCTAATTACTACTTAAAACTACGTCGCCACGAGGAGAATTGACAATCTGCAAATGACTGCATTGGGAATGGGACGAGACCCTGGGGAACTGGTCGTGCCATTTCGCTCTAAACCTTGTCTGTCAATGCGCCACTTCACAGGGTTACGATGCCAAACATATTGGCACCTTTAAAAAATAACGTCAAACATCCAATTTTATATTTCAAAACGACGCTTAACTCACCAGTGCGTGTCACATGATTCGTTACTGTCCATGGAAACGTACCGACCATGTGCAAACACCACATGCGTTCAACACTGACAGACAGTGCATTATTGCCATAAGTAGGGAAAAATTGTATACTTACACTTGTGGTTTTAGTACGGCCTTGCCGGCAGCAAATTCGTGCCAGCAAACAGTGCACTGATACACACCATCTTTGTGCTGCTGCTCCTGAAATTCCGCACCAAGGCACCGGGAGCCCAAACAATCGCCCAATTTGTAGGCCATCGCTTCGGCCCAGTTGCCCACGTTCTCACCATCACCATTAGCCTACTCACCAGTCTCTACACTCTCACTGTCAGCATCACTAGTAGGTATTTCCTATCCAACTACTAACATTTTATTAGCCTTGTGCGCCGCAACTAGTAGGGTTGTGGTAGACGCCTAATGTATGCTTGTACAAGTGGTGGTCTAACAATCGCCTTATTGGGAATGCAGAGATTATGAAGGGGTCCGTGTTAAGCAGTCGCGATGAGAGGTAAGAACTGACGGTATCAGGCATTGACAAATTGCTAACAGTAGAGCAAATAAGCTGGCCTTTCTGTGATGAAGATTAAATCATAATTGAATGCTTAAGTCAGTGATGTACTTAACGCATAAGATCCATTAAAATTAGTCTAGTAGGATAGTATGAAGTTCCTGAACTCTAGGACAAGCTGAATTACGCAATGGTGCGTGCAAGTTTACTTGTCATATACTCCTTGGAGGGTTTCGCTTCACCTCACAACACCAATCGCAAATAATTACTTTGTTTTTAATAAAAGAAATCCGTTGCGGTGCTTCATGCATGTATGGATTACATAGGGCCTGTGCGCATTGAAATTTTAAATGCCTTCGGAAGTGAAACTCAAAGGTGAAACATGCTTGCTGCAATTGTTTTGCTGGAGACAAAGAAACATGGGTCACTTGAGCAGGAATATTTGCATATGTGCTCTCTCTTCCCTTTGGCAGAGGGTTCGATGGTGTTGAATGCTGTGACCATGAATGTGGGCGAGGGCGCCATCGTATCACTAGTCCTACTTCAAGTCGGTGCCCTGCTGGCAGTAGCGCAGCGCCGAAGCTGCAGCCTCATCCACTTCGCCATTCTTACTAGTATCCTCCTCATTTGTGCCACTCTCATGTTCACTGTGCTGAATTTGCCAGACTCTCCAGACCTTGGGTGCTTCCAGTCATAAAACAATTAATTAAGTTTTAAAGGCGAATTAATTTAAATCGTTCGCAAGAAGCAAGCAACAGCGATACAGGTACGGCTATGGAAGTAGTACTGAAATGAAACCAACTATTGCTTAACGACGGCTGTCTTCTCGACATGCAGCCCCTTTTTCAAAATATTCTGGGCAAGAGCCGAATTAGGTTGTTAAGGCGATTCAAAATCCTGCCGATTTAATCGAATCCCGTGTTTTCAACTAAGCATAGAGACCTTTGCACTTAGAGCACAAAAATGTTAAATTTAGCAGGGTTGTAGTAGAGAGGCTCCTATGACAAAAAGCTGCCTGCTAAATTCTAGTCATTTAAAATCATTTTGTCCTTGTCTGCACAACGTGAGTGGGTTAGGCAAACCATTTTATGCAACTACTCACCTTCATGTTCTGGTACCTCCTCTGTTTATAGCACAGATGCCAATAATTTTTCGCCCACAACGTACACTCAGGAGCAGGTTGGCGGGCGTTTACGCACAAAAGCATAGTGGTATAATCAAATCGGCCTTAAAATAACAGACTATAAAAGGTAAGGAATATACTATAAGGGCAAAATCCAAGGCTACGTTTCAGAAGCAGAAGAACACAAATTAGGGCTATTTGGTCACCATCGTTTGTATGTGCTGTGCTACATTATGAAGTCGTAAATGGATGCATTATCACCTAAATCCAAAGTAGCACAAGAAGAATATCACCTGTGATTAAGTGCTGATGTGTGTGTGCAATTTTGGGCTTTTCGTAGGAAACATGGGTAGCCTCTACAAGTTATTGATGTGCTACAACAGGACAAACCATGGGCTCGAGGACGAACTGGCCAGCGGATTTAATGTCGCAATCCTCAGCGATGGTCTTATCAGCTTAATTTTTAAGTTAGCGCTTTTGGCCACCAATTGGTGCTATTGATGTGCCAAGGCAGATCAGTAAATCCGTTCCTGTGCTAAATGCTTTTGCCAAATAGACATCTAACTCTCTCCAGCTGCAAGCTAAGGAAAATGCAAAAATTTAATTTGACAAACCAACATTAAAAGTACTTGTAAATTGCTAGACCGTGCTAGATAAACACTGGCTACCACTTGCAGCACAAAAAAATAAATTACTGAAATGAAACGAAAATAATGTTAAGAAGATTTTCGGCAAAGCGTTCCCTCCCCATTCAGGATGCACAAATCTCCTGTATAGCGATCTAGTTATATATCTACTTCACATCATAGATTTGGTCACACCTCACAAAGGCATATTGAGTGTGCTTTTTTGCTGGCAACGCACCCCGATGCTCGTACGGTTCTTCTCTCACTCCGCTACTTTTGCAGGATCAAGGAGGAATGCAGAAATAGACCAACCACGACTCGAGCATACGTCTGCCAGAAACGGTGCATATTGCGCGTACGCAGACGAGATGTCGAGAAGCCTGCTACCAATCGCCTTCACTGTGATGGCAAGCATGATACCGCTTTTCATCATCTTCTCTAAAATAACGGTATGTTCATAACAACATACCTTCAAGGTTAGGTGGCACTGGCACCAGACCATCAGGCATTCTACTAATGCAGCTGAATGTGGCTGCGATTCAATCGGTAGTTAAGAAGATAAATAGTTTCTATCTACGCTAAAGCCTAGGCAGCAGTTCATCCAACAAGTCTCAGACAAAAAGAATTTGCATTGAGGAAATCTTTCAAGTCTACCATAATGGCCGCTTTTTAAAATAGTCGAAGGAACCGCATTTGGCAAAACACTTGACCAGGGTTAATTTTGGTGGTTTCGCACTACGCCGCGTTGATATTGCTCATCTCCCCTTCCTAACTCCCAGTTTAAATACGACTTTGGCTTAACACACTAGTATTTCTGTTTTTAATACAAAGAAGCGTTCTCATTGACACCTCCAATGTGCCTTAGTATATCACGTGAGCGAAAAGCAGTCATGTGCTTTCCGATCCGGTTAACTGCAATGTCCCGTCGCCAAATGCGTGCGCTGATAATGTGTATTATGGAGTGCAGATGAACTGGGGTCCATCGTTTGTGCCGCCATTTTTGAATTGTTAGCCAACTTCTTCTTCTGATGAAAGCATCTATCTTAAACTCTCTTGTACGAACATTGACGTTGCTTTTGTTGAATTACACATTTTATTAACAAAATGTAACCGTATATACAATGGCCATTCATGCCAGTAAAATGGATGCAACTGGTCCTAGTATAGGGAAATCTGGTGTTAATTTAGGGTCGAATCGTTCGCCATTCCTTCAATGTTGATCCGAAAATGCGCAGCCCTTAAATTGATGCGAGGTAAATGACTGGCTGACCGATCGCCCTTCTGTTTGACCGGTGCCTGATTTAAAATGCATTTTGGGAAAAGAAGGCACATGATGTTAATTGCCTCCACTCCACGCACCTTAGGCTAACACGTCCTAGNTCTGATGAAAGCATCTATCTTAAACTCTCTTGTACGAACATTGACGTTGCTTTTGTTGAATTACACATTTTATTAACAAAATGTAACCGTATATACAATGGCCATTCATGCCAGTAAAATGGATGCAACTGGTCCTAGTATAGGGAAATCTGGTGTTAATTTAGGGTCGAATCGTTCGCCATTCCTTCAATGTTGATCCGAAAATGCGCAGCCCTTAAATTGATGCGAGGTAAATGACTGGCTGACCGATCGCCCTTCTGTTTGACCGGTGCCTGATTTAAAATGCATTTTGGGAAAAGAAGGCACATGATGTTAATTGCCTCCACTCCACGCACCTTAGGCTAACACGTCCTAGCATAACGCCTCATAGCTTGTTCTTTCCATCACTCACTGCAACCCTTTGACATGACATTACAATCCAAAAATTACTATTAGAAATGCGGTTGAAAGCCAATGGATTTGATATGAGTGGAGGAGAATGGAGCAGAAAAGGTGGCAGGAAGTATTATAAGTTAAAAGTGCAGAGAAAACAAGTCTGACATTTAGAAAATGTAATCGAAGTCAGAGGGGAGGTAAAGGAAGGCCTTGTGGTGGCGATTAGGTGTTTTCCTACCTACGGATAAAAGTTTTTCATCGCTTGGCGCAGTTGTTTTAAGATTCTTCTTGGTGTCGCTTGCATTTTGTGACATACTTACCTAAGGCTTACCTTCTAGATGGCAAATTTCCTGTTCTACGGTCTGTGCACTCCCTTTGTGGGATGCTTTTGCCTCAGCATTCTCTGGGGTCGTCTCTCAAGAGCCGCACTTCTGATTGGCTATTTCGTTGGTGCAGGCGCCCCACTCACCCTCTGGCTTGTGCTTGATAAGGCGTCATCATTGGGTACATTCTAGACTCTCTACGTCACTTGTAATCCATGCTACACAAATAACGATGGTCCATTTTGGTCACTCAACAGTTCACTGGGTAAACCGTAAGAAATATACCTTAGTTGNCTTTTGCCTCAGCATTTTCTGGAGTCGTCTCTCAAGAGCCGCACATCTGATTGGCTATTTCGTTAGTGCAGGAGCCTCATTCACCCTCTGGCTTGTGCTTGATAAGGCGTCATCATTGGGTACGCTCTAGAATCTCAACGTCACTTGCAATCCATGCTACACAAATAACGATGGTCCATTTTGGTCACTCAACAATTCACTGTTTAAACCTTAAGAAATATACCTTAGTTGTTAGGACTCTACCTGTCCTAGCAGACAAACGCCTTTGGTCTCAGTCACGGTAAGGAGCTCGTTACAAATCAATCGCTGCAGGTGCATAAAGTCGGACGGCGTGCGTTGTTGTGTGCTGTTGACTGCTTCGAACTAGAATGCACAGACCGAAGACCACTCTGGCTCAAAAAAATACAGATTATCGCATTTGTACCTATTACATGCTGCAATATGCACGTAGAAATTCTTGTTCTCAGAAGTTTTCCTTTATTTTAAAACATCAACATCAACAATTAGACTCCAAGCAAGTCCAGCTGGTTGGGATGGGAGTGGCATTGTAGGGTGGCTTTTTGCTACCTGCACTGATTACTCTCCTCCTTACCAAGCCTCTTTCACCCAAAGCGGCATTCAGCGTGTGGCGCTGCGTTCAGGAGATCGACAATCCACTCGTGCCATGGGCTGAGCTGTTTTCGCGGTAGTTCAACCAAACCTACTACTTAATCATAGCCTATTTTGGGGCTTGATTGTCTCAGAGAATGCCAAAATGTTATGACATCAGCAGCATTTGCATACCTTATAATTATTCCAATTAAAGTGTCGGACTAAAATGACAATGGTCTGCCATTCTATTCCATCATCAAATGCCCAACTCGGACTCCAAAATTCGACCCGATTGCCAGACAGACGGATCTGCGTTTCTCTCCGCGCCTAAGCCAGAATAAGCCTTCCCTATCAGAGATGCGCAGAGCTCTGGCGCCACTGCGTCGCCTGACCTATGGCATAGTGGCTTTTAACTTCGTTGTATTTCTTGGTTTATGGAACATGCTTGGACATGCCACGAAAACCCTCAGCTTCGTCCGCTTTCTCCTCTTTGTAGGAGCCATTTTTGTTGAGAATTTTATGCCCACTAATGAGTGCCAAATAATCCAGTGCCCATAAATTTCGATGGGTAATCAATGTAGCGCCTTATAACTTTCAACTTCCAAAATTCATGCATCATTTCCTACATAATCGGCAACAAGCTTGAGTAATGGGAGTCTCATGACCAATCTAAACACATATTCTAATTGTTTCGATCGTGAAAGTGTCTGTTTTTATTGCTAAGTGTACGACTCTTTACAAAAGGTGGGATTGGTTGAAATCTGGACTTACCTATCCACCGTCTTCTGTCTCGCCTTTCCTTTGTTCCTGCTGGTCTCTAGTCAAAGGACCCGCTTGAAGTGCCAACTTCAAAGGCTCAGAATGGCAATGAGGTAGTGCTGTGACACAGTAACTGGCGACTTTAGATCATTTGTATAGCTTTAGCGAGTAGAAAACAGTGATTATACCCTATGAGCAGTAAGTAAAGCCTGCAGCTGTCAATGCTGAGGTCATAGCGCTCTGCTTCTTCTATAATTAGCACCCATTATTTTTCCCAAAATAGTGCTCGTGGTTTCATTGACAATGCGGAAAATGATTCCTTTTGGTTGAAAGTAAGCAGGTGTGCTTTATTTTAGGCATTTGATGCCCCCACTTTGCCGTGGAAAGACGCATCAAAAGTAGACGCCATCAGTGAAAATGCATCCAATTTCGCACTGCCTTAAGGGTGCCTTTTGCGAGGAAAGCAATTATTTAATTCGCAAAAGATGATCAAATGATGTACCGTAATAAATAATATGAGGTATTTAGTGCATTTAAAATAAAGCTAATTTCGTTCAAAGCATGCTTTCTAATGGAACCGTCAGCCCTTCAGCTGAAAACCATCAAACAGTTATTTTTAGATCTGTACTTTTATGCTGCAAGCGGCTTTTACTTTGAGCTGGATGTAGTGCATGATTTTTAATTGAATACATTGTTAAAAGCACCAGTGTAACTTGAAATGGCACAAGGTTGCAAATGGAAAGTGCACCTACTGCACTTTGCCTCGTTGTGGTTGCACGCCTAGTTTCATCGCCTTAAGTGCTATATTTCATGAAGGTCTTTAATTGTGCCAACTGTGGAATCTTTGCACAATTGTATAGGGCAGATCAAATGTGAAAAATAAGAGTAAACACAGCAAATCATGTGCACCCCTGTGTGCTGCGATACATGGAAAACTGAATTACATAGGTACTGCTGCAAAGAAGGCATATTGGGGTTAAAATTCATATTATGAAGACAAGCTAAAAATCAGCGTTATCGAAGCAAACTGGCGAAAACAATCATCAAGACAACTACAAATATTTGTGGTCCCTTCATTTTATATCTATTGCATCAATTTAAAAATTCAAACTCAAGCTGAGAAGAAATGACAGCTCTTTTAACTAAACAATGTTTGCAATCTGCAACCAATTACCCGCATTCACTTAGCAGCTCTACGGCCAGATTGACGAATGCGCTGGAGGTTTCGCTAATTAGCATGGATATGTTTTGCAGCATTGTTAAAGGCTTAGTGCGCAGGGTTGCAGTGTTTAAAATCTTGCCAATATTAGTACGATTAGGAGTGGACGTATGGCTAAAAGGTAAATTTGGGCGAGAAATGCATCGCATTTATGCACGGTTCCAATGCTTGACTTGCTAATTTAACGAGAACCAACTTTAGTTCCCATTTGGCATTTGGAGCAATATCCAAGGGGCCGTGTGTGTGACCAGTACGTAATGCAGGCAAGTAAACATAACAGTTGCACTTGTAGTCGCACTTATTGGACTGGTCACCGTATCGCCTGCGCGGTGAGTGTTTTTAGGGCCAGTTTGTACCCCGTTGGTGTTGAGGCAAGTCATTAGCAGCTATTAAGCGTTTGATTTCAGTAGGTTGCTTCCTTTAAACATAATTTCCACCGAGACTAAATAAACCAGACTTAGTGCTTTGGTGCGGTTCGATGCTAGCCTGCACTATACGACCGGTAACTTATTAGAATTAATCACTGCCGATAAAAGTGTTTGCTTGATCTCTCACCAACTTCAATACTTAAATGGAAAACTTCATGTAGAGCCAGTCACATGCATTTTTGCAGGTCGGAATCAAATAATACATCATCTGAAAGGGTAAAAATCTTGAGAGTGCTTTTCGAGATAGGCAAACACAGATGTAGAGCTGAAAGTGCAATGAGCATAGGCACCAAGTGGAACAATTAGGGACAGGACGATTGGTACACGGGCGAACACACCTCAGTACACAAGTGAGTTTCAAAGAAAGCAGAAGCAACCGAAGAAACAAAGCGTGGAAGCTGGCCATTTTCGTACTCATGGAAGTGGACACCATAGTGTGGGGTCGTGGAGGCTCCACAATGTGGGCAGAAGTGAGCATGGTGATGTGTGCAAAAGCCGCAGTGGTGGTCACCGTATGCGCAGCTGTGGAGATGATGGCAGCGATGGTAGTGAATAGCAAACACAACCGAGGTTGTTCTTACACCGACGCCTATGAAGAAGCCTCCGCATGCCATAAGGTGAAGGAACTAGTCACCGGTGCGCAAGCCCTTCTCTACTTCTCTGTTGATTTGAATGCGTAACGGTTGACAGCATTCTTGATTATTGCTTACGGCTGCTCGAAAATGGCTAGACGCCTGTACATTAGGCTGCACTAGCCTCGCTCTTGGGGTTTTCCTTCTGAGAATATGGGATGCATCATCGTTTGAAAGTCCTCTGATAGCCTTCAGCTAACGACCCCGTTACATCAGTAGGCAAAATACTGCTACATTCAATGTTTCCCTTTTTGTTATTTAAAAACCGTAGGCACTCCTTAGATTCACATCAATTTTAGGACAAATGCCATGCATTTAGCCAAGCGTAGCCTTAAAGTTTAAGTGTGGTTGGCTGAAAGCATCCCTTCCTCGTCAATCCAGTGATTTGTATAAAACGCTAGCATGCATTTTGAAAGCGTCGTGTATAGTTAAATGTTGGTCCATCCTTACAATGCGCTTCTGTACTGTTTAATTAACTTTTGCATCTGAAGACATGGCAATACGTGTGTTAGCGTTTTTCATCACAGAATTTCAATAGGTTGGAAGGCGTTGTAGAAAAAAACAGTACACAATCGAAATTCCCGGTGAAACTGCGAGTAAGGTGATTAAATGCTACTTGCTTGATAAAATATCCTCACTTGTTTTAATTAGCAGTGAGCGATTCGCCCCTTAGAAAGAGGTAAACGGATCGTACATACGGCTTACAGGGAACAGTTACTAAGTTACGTTCTACATTGCGTTTCGTTACTTGTTCCAGTAATTAAGAATATTTTGCGATCGAACGCGTGTTGAAATTAAGTGTGTAGCAGGGTGTCTCATAAAGATTTTGCAATGTGGAGGATTAATCTATCGCAAAGACGTGCTCTAGTCCATATTAGCGCATCTGATTGCTAACATTGCAGATTCTAAAACACCTACCAGCACAGCGGGTGGAACAAAAGACCAAAGAGCACATCGACTAAGTGCTCACGCAAGCAGTAATGTATTCTCAACCTTTGTGATCCATTTAGATCAATAGTTGGACTGTTTATTCCCTCTTAGTTTTTGCACTGGGCTTGCTATTCCAGCCATATATTTGGCAAAGAACTTGAATAGATCATCAAGGTTCAGGAGGTTGATCAGGAACACTTGCCTTAAATGGACCTCTGTAGCCACTGTCTCAGCTCATCAGAGCGCACACGTCAAAGCTTCAACCTGGTGTCGTTAGAGATTACACCTTTTCATGTTTGCCCTCTGACCACCTTCTCGTAGTAATCGCAGTGTATTATACGAGTTGTAGTGCTACTCCGCCATCTAATCCACCCGCCTAGTGTACGCAAAATTTCAGGTTAATTACATTTACTGGAGAACCCAAATGCTGTTGCTTAAAACCCACGCAATTCAACGGACAACATGAAACTTCTCCATTATTCGANCCCGTGCGCAAACCCTTCTCTACTTCTCCGTCGATTTGAATGCGTAACGGTTGACAGCATTCTTGATTATTGCTTACGGCTGCTCGAAAATGGCTAGACGCCTGTACATTAGGCTGCACTAACCTCGCTCTTGGGGTTTTCCTTCTGAGAATATGGGATGCATCATCGTTTGAAAGTCCTCTGATAGCCTTCAGCTAACGACCCCGTTACATCAGTAGGCAAAATACTGCTACATTCAATGTTTCCCTTTTTGTTATTTAAAAACCGTAGGCACTCCTTAGATTCACATCAATTTTAGGACAAATGCCATGCATTTAGCCAAGCGTAGCCTTAAAGTTTAAGTGTGGTTGGCTGAAAGCATCCCTTCCTCGTCAATCCAGTGATTTGTATAAAACGCTAGCATGCATTTTGAAAGCGTCGTGTATAGTTAAATGTTGGTCCATCCTTACAATGCGCTTCTGTACTGTTTAATTAACTTTTGCATCTGAAGACATGGCAATACGTGTGTTAGCGTTTTTCATCACAGAATTTCAATAGGTTGGAAGGCGTTGTAGAAAAAAACAGTACACAATCGAAATTCCCGGTGAAACTGCGAGTAAGGTGATTAAATGCTACTTGCTTGATAAAATATCCTCACTTGTTTTAATTAGCAGTGAGCGATTCGCCCCTTAGAAAGAGGTAAACGGATCGTACATACGGCTTACAGGGAACAGTTACTAAGTTACGTTCTACATTGCGTTTCGTTACTTGTTCCAGTAATTAAGAATATTTTGCGATCGAACGCGTGTTGAAATTAAGTGTGTAGCAGGGTGTCTCATAAAGATTTTGCAATGTGGAGGATTAATCTATCGCAAAGACGTGCTCTAGTCCATATTAGCGCATCTGATTGCTAACATTGCAGGTTCTAAAACACCTACCAGCACAGCGGGTGGAACAAAAGACCAAAGAGCACATCGACTAAGTGCTCACGCAAGCAGTAATGTATTCTCAACCTTTGTGATCCATTTAGATCAATAGTTGGACTGTTTATTCCCTCTTAGTTTTTGCACTGGGCTTGCTATTCCAGCCATATATTTGGCAAAGAACTTGAATAGATCATCAAGGTTCAGGCGGTTGATCAGGAACACTTGCCTTAAATGGACCTCTGTAGCCACTGTCTCAGCTCATCAGAGCGCACACGTCAAAGCTTCAACCTGGTGTCGTTAGAGATTACACCTTTTCATGTTTGCCCTCTGACCACCTTCTCGTAGTAATCGCAGTGTATTATACGAGTTGTAGTGCTACTCCGCCATCTAATCCACCCGCCTAGTGTACGCAAAATTTCAGGTTAATTACATTTACTGGAGAACCCAAATGCTGTTGCTTAAAACCCACGCAATTCAACGGACAACATGAAACTTCTCCATTATTCGATTAATTGGGTATAAACGACCGAGTGAGAAAATACAGTGCGTCTTGGTTACTTCGTGTCAGCAAGTGATTCCGGTCTTCTCCAAAGTGACACCAAGAAAATCAAAACACCTCCTGTTTAACTGTGATAGTGCGTCCTTAATATGCAACGCTATTGATGCGAACGAGCCATCAAAATGTATTTTTATATGTTTCACCCAGAGTTGCGCAACCACAAGCTGTGCAAGCGTATCATTAGGGCAGGCTGTCCCGCTCTAAAAGCCAGCAAATGCTCTGCATTTGTTAACTAGAGACTAAGATAATTTTATTCTATCATTGTTTATAATGAATCAGCTCCTCATATGTGATCTACAAGAGGGATATATTTGTAAAAATGAGAAGAATGGTACGGCAATGCATTTAAATTTATCGATACATTTAGTGTTGCGCATATTTGAGCATGTAAAATTCAAAAACAGAGAGGGATGTTGGTGTCTGATAAAATTATTGAATTAAGCAAAGGATTAGGAAAGCTATGTGCGCATCCGGCAGGTACGCACATGTACGTGGAGGGGAGAACAAATCCTGGTTTTCTATATGCGCTTGTAGGAAGAGTCGGATATTTAATTAGCTTTTACCCCATTATCACGTGTGCATACACACAAGTGGAAACCATTCCATAGGCCTAAATACAAAATGTTGGTGAATCCACTTTTCTCTTGCACGCCCTGCCTCTACCATATTTGTAAAGTCTCATTGACTTTTGTAAGATTTGAGATATAATTTTAGGTTGACGAACCGGGGCAAAATAGAGAACATGTGCTTGAGGTGACATGGAAAACAACGACAAAAGTCCATTGATTCCGGACAACCACCAGTTTCGCAGTTACTTTTAATCAATAGGTAACATTTTGAGTTAAAATGTTCTGGCCATATAATTTAGTAAGAATGTATACATGCTACCGCAGACTCATTAGATAAAAGTCGTACTGCTGTACGAATCGCTTGAGGTAACAAAAGTTTGTCGTAGGCAATTCACAGTGTTCAGGGGATGGCAAAGTCTGCCTCATGTCATAGCACATTAGCGACTTGTTATCATAGTTGGCACGATGACTTCAGAAATGATTTAAATTATTGAACAAGGCATCATATTAGCTTGGTAGCATTTAATCAAATTGACTGCGATGTTTGCTGCTCTGAAAATGCCGGCTTAGCTGGCGTCTCCATCGTATTGCTAGTTTCTGCTAGCTTATTCTTCTAACACCTCTCCCACTTGCCTCTGTTTAGGCGCATTAAGTTATTTTTGTGGGATGCACAGGACCTCCATAACACGCCTACAAAGCGGCTCATTGATTGCATACGAATTGGCCAGTGTGACGTGAAATCCACTATCCATCGCCGTGATTTTGGAGATTTCCCAGTAGTTGTCAGTGGGTGGGTCATTGTCCTTTGCGAATGCGTAGGCAACTTCCAGTGGCATTGCTGATGAACACAAATTATGACGAGAAAACGCGTATGCGAATGATGTGGTTCCTAGCATTTTAATGTCCTCTGCGGTGTAACCAGTAAGTCTCAGTTATCCGCATATAATTGGTGCATTAGGATTTAATTGCCTACAGCTCAAGTAGTACCCTATCAAGAATAAAATAAATCAAAAAAAGAAGAACCGTTCTCACTGGTAATCCTCAGTAGTTGCAGGCAGCATTGCAAAGGACTTATTATAGGCAAGTCGCTACTATCCATGCAAAAATCTGGCCACAAATGTGGGCAAAATAATGCCATGAAGTGTCCCAAGTGCTTAAATCCAATTTTAGCCTACCAACTTCGCACACAAGAATACATTACTAGCTTATGCTGATGAGGCTTGTGTTTCGAGACTGCCACCCCGTTACATCTTCATTTGCTTAAGTTTATAATTGAGTGGTCTCAGATTTAAGTGGCAATGTGTAAATGAAGATGTTAAAGATTGGCTGCTAAATGGGTTCACATCTCACCGTCTTAGTAGCTATTTTACCATCAATAACGCTAGGTCTCTGAATGCTTAATCACTAGAGAGCTGGATCGCAAACCCAAAGGCATTGGTGGCTGCGAGAAGAAGATGTCTAGATATTTAAACTGTGTTAAAGAGACATCGGGGATGCTCAATGCTTGGCAATTCAGGTGCCTTTGCCTTGTTCTAGGCAGGGTTGCAGAGATTTGGAGAAGCGCATGCTACATTCAAAACTCTTCTGCTGATATAACTTAGCCAAGACCGAACCAGTTGCATATAATCTATGGTAATGTCTCAATAAATGACATGCCCTTAATTTTTAAGTGGTTTTAAAACGGCCATTTACCTTTAAAACATAAAATTAGGGGTTTAAAGCTAGGACAAAATTAGCGTTGTCGGACTTTGAAAAAGAAGATAGGACTTGCTTTTCACTGATGCACTTGATATTGGAAAGGGACGACACGTTCTCTTTCCAAATGTTTTACTGAAATTCGACTCCTCTCGTCTCATCAGTCTTGTCTGGAATGAAATGACTCGGGATGATGGCGTGATGCAGCCTGTAATGGAAGATCCAGACAAATCATAGCATATAAAAATGTTGATTAGGGTGCTAGCTATGGGTGATGTAAAGACCATCACAACGATGTGGGAATGGACTTCAATGAAGAAGCTGTAACTCATCATGTCATGCTTTCCAACCCACCTTCTGAAAGATGTTCAAAAGTGTCAAGCCGGGATTGGTTTGAGGGTCAAAAGGAGTGAGGGTGAGTAAGTCCATACTAAAATATCAGATGGGAGATGATAGGGTACTACGCTGGCACTTAAAGTACTCACACTAACTGACAATTGGGTCTAGGCAACTTTACCAAACTGAGGAAATGAGGAATCAACAAGAATCACCTCCACTCAGTTTTACTGCTGCAATCACCTGCTACCCTCCCGCCCGCCTTTGCGAAGTAACCTATTTTGGGTACACAGCACAGGGCGACAAATTCAAACAAACGACGAGCCAATGACATCAAGTCATTGTCACCTTGGCGCCACGACCATGTGGATACCTGCATTTAAAACATTCGCATGCTAATATCTTTGAGTGGCTGCACATGTTTCGCTTGTTCCACAGGGTGGTAACTAAAACCCAGTTGTCAACGAAACAGCCTTCAAAGCATCATTTGCCAACTGATACACGACGTGGTCCTCTCATACTCGCAAAGCAAATTCCACTTGACTAAATCGATTTACGGTTTATTTGGGAGGACTTAACAAAATGAAATGTTAGGTCTTCTAACCCAGTCACAGTCGGACTTGCTGCTGTGGGCTGCAATTTTGGTCATTCCCTTCATTGCTTGTCGCACCCTCAGTGCTTCTGTATAAGCTTAGTGGTGCCACCAACAAGCGCTGCAGTTTTCGACCCTTACGGCGATGCTTTGATGTTCCCGCCCCATTCAGCGATGCAGGTGATAATATCTGTGCCATCGGCATCAACAGCGGAGAGGACAACTGCGACTGCTGTGGCAGTGGTGCTAATATCAAACCTTCTATAAAGGGAGACACCACTACTGACAACCGCTCTGCTTTTTCAGGCTTAACCATCTACAACGAGAGCGAAACACATTTTAGCAGCAAAACGATAAACTACTGAGCAAGACTGTTGTTTAAAATGTGTGTCTTTAAATGAATAACGCACGTAACGTAATCCTTTACAAACTCTCGTTAGACTAGTTTGCTTGCAGTAGATTAATGCAAATGCAACTGCACACTATGCCAACTGCGTATAAAAAAAGATCTTCGCAAATGGTGTGAGACGAGGGATGCCGAATTGTGTAAAATACAAGCTACCTGTGCTAAAGGATGTACAGTTATAGCAATCAGTGAGTGAGAATTCAATGACTGGAATAAAGGTGCCCAAAGAAGTTAGCAAGGCAGATAGCCTTACAATCAGTCAGGTCATAACAAGACGCGTTGCGTGAGAACTGCACACGATTTAATATCCAATTAGGTTGTGTCTCACCTCTTCATTTCTTGTGTCCATTAAGCAGCGTGTATTGTAGCCAACACCCCGATTTCGTGCTCTTCGTAACAAGTACTCCTCAATAGTTGCACTCGCCTCCGCGGTGGTGAGCTCCTCTACCTCACCCTCACCACCGTGTTTTCTTCCAATGTGCCTTTCAAATCCGGGGCCCATTTGCTCCAGAGTCAGCACAAAACATTTGACATTAACATTAAATCTTAGTAAGGGGCGCAATAGGGCATGAGCCACAGGAGAGTGCTTACCTGTGGCCACAGATGGAATACTTAAAGGGTCAAAAGTAGCCCTCCCGCTTGTATTCTGTGCGATGGCTTTCTCTTTGTTCATATAATCCGACAACATTGCCTTCGCTGTTTTGGACTTAACGAAACGGTGTCGGCATCCTTATGCTGTGGGTGGGCTACTGACATGAGTTTCCTTACATTCTGTTTCCAGTTGGTACGGTAACTACAGAATGGGCACTGAAAGCGTTTTGACTGGTCTGGCTTTCCCGTCATTTGCACACCACTTTGTGAGTCCATCCTAGACGTGCATGGCAGGCTGCGTCTCGCTATTCTCCTGATTTGATTCTTCAACCCCTGTCGCCAGTGTACTTCAAAATCCTCAAACTTGTAACTGTTGAATAGGCACATCAAGCATTGATGAATAGTTGGTTCTTCCTCCCGTCTCTCTCTCGCATCCGCAATCGTGAGTTGGTTCTGTTCGACTTTCAGGTAATGTAGTGGGTTCAAAATAACTAAGCAAATAAACGCCTATATTGTCTAAGGAATGCCCTGTATCTAAGTAGGTGCAATTTTGAATGCATCTACGCCACTGCTATCCACCATTACTGAGAACTTATATACCAGCGCCTTCCACAATTCAAATGAAGGGACTATTAAACTCCTGATATGCATTTGAACACGAGCTGTGTAGATGCCTCATTGGAAGCCGCCGATTGCTGTAGCACGAATGCTTCCCTACTTCGAGTTTTCAATGTTCCTTTTCCATGTTTGCGCTCACAAATGTATGCCAACATATCATCACGCTACTCACAGCGATACGGCCAGGAGTACACAAAGAATCATGCAATGCCACATGGCCAGTCTAAGTTGTAATGTGATTAAAGCCTTTAAGCAACCTCTGCACTTCTGCTTTATTCGCGAAGTTAGTTGACTTCCTAATGTGGATAAAATCCACAACCTTCACACTTGGTACCATGCATGCGTTCATGCAATACGGTTGGTGTCTACAAGCTCTTAAAACGCCACATGTCATGCATTGTGAAGCGCTGAAATACTTAGTCCATGCGTGAACAAAACCTGCTACATCTTTGCATTCCAAAGAATCAGCTAAAGCCAATTCAAGTTAGGATAGTTGCTTGCTGAACGTCACGCAAAATGCATCATTGAAATTAATTATGGAGGAATGACACTCACCAGATATAGCCGAATCGAAGCCGTTCATTTTAAAAATCCACTGCGTGTAATGCACGAACTCTCGAAGGCTCGAACCCAATCTGAGGACACAGAGAGGTACCAAACCTGTTTGTGCAGTCAGTAGATGGTGAATCTCGATCACCATTGGCTCAGTAGAGATGACATTGCTAAAATTGATTACCGTTCGCCCAAACACTTATCATCAGTAAATGTCAAATGCAGAACAGGAATTTCTGTGCAGTGATGGGTTCATCATCTGACCAAAATTGACCACACACGCCTTTTCCTTGCACTGGTTCTTTTGAACTGTCAAAAAGCGAGTTGGTGACCATAGCATTACGTTTGATTCGCAACGTCAATTGCAGAGCTATCGGACCATAGATGGAATTGAATAAAAGCAACTCTAATGCATCCGTCATCAACAATGCGCCATCCTTTTTGATATATTTAAACAACTATACTTCCATGCACACCGCCTTGCGTTCTCATTCCAATCCCCAGTTGCAAGCGGTAGAAAACTGTCAACAGAAGAGTAGTAAGGGGTACACTATCTGAGTTCTTAGAAGAAGAATGCTTATGAAGTTGCAGCCACCTGTTCAAATGTGGGAATGAAGACGTCAGTACTGGTAGGATAGACATCCAACGGCGGGTAGACATCGCACAAGTTAGAGTTGATTACTACCACCTAGCACATGCATCACCACCTCTGGACAATTCCAGGTCAATGTCGCAACAAGCATGTTGAGCGGTGATCACGACTGATGGTCAGGACAATTATCGGGTCATTGAGCACTGTTAAGTGAGTGAGTGCTCGAGGAAGTAAAGGGACTATGACACTGAATTAAAGCTGCTCTTTGAAGCCTAAATGAGTTGTTAGAATGGAATCACCTCAGTAAATGCGCTACATCTTAGTGCTTGAGATCCGTTTAACGCTCAGTAACACTAACTGTTTAATATGTTAAAGTATGCTGCGGTGACACTAGCCACTATCTTTTGCTATCTAAATGTGATGAATATGATGTTGGATGAGTTAGCTTTGTAACGCCGTGTATGAACTGATCAATCAGGGATATCTAACCAAGTCGGGAAATGCTGCGGTTTAACGACAGCCATTAGCTAGCTCGTTTCGTTGACAATGCACAAATCACTCCTGTGTCAGGCAAAATGTGAGATAAATGTGATCGCTTAATTGATTGTCGTGCAAGTCAACTTTAGTTGCTTGACATGTAAACAGTAAAGACCTCCGTGAAAAGGACATATTGGCTGTGGTGTTGCACTTATAGGTCCTGCGTGGCGGTGGTGGAGGTGACGTAATATCTGGTGACACGATAGCTAATCTGAGCATCTGTCGCGCTCAACACTCATGATTCAGTTATTATCATGTTGTGTTTAAGGGACAATGATGCAGCACATGTAGTGACATTTTAGCTATTTGTGATTTCCTGTTTTCAATGGCAACACTAAAGTGATGATGGTCACGTAAGCTTTACCAATTTGCATATTTTTAATTGTAGAGCCCTTCTTAGTCTTCGATTACCACTTACCCCAAGATTTCTGATTAGCTGCTGGCATAAAATCGTCAAGTCACTTAGGATAGGATGTAGTGAGGTGCAGTGGAGTGCGCACAGGAGGCAAAACCAAATAGATTTTAATATCTTTGTGAATGTGCTGAACATGTATAATGTCATTTGTGTTGAGCGTTTCCAGCCTGGCAACAAAAAAGGTTTTTCCCAGTGGTTTCTCCTAAGAGGGAAATTGATGAATTAGATGCACAGCGGGAGAGATGACGTCAGGTGGAGAAGACTGACTTGTCGAGGGGACCATCATTGATCTCTGGTGTCGTGGTCGAGATGATAGTGCTGCAGCAGGAGGCTGAAGGTTTTAGAGCGGTGTAGACCCCACACTGCAGTGCCGATCACTGCCTTTGCCACATATTGCTCTCCTTGTCTGTAAGAAAATTAGAACCATAGTGAAGTGAAGATGAATGATTAACTATGGGGGCGTTATGTAAAGGGAGCCACTGAGCAGGTGGTAGCATTTTACAATGCCATTACAAAGAACACTCATGAATTTAAAACAAAAACAAACAACCAAAAATTAGCTTCTGCAAGTTTAGCACCATGGCGAAAGCAGCATTTGTAGAAAAGTCACATTACGCAGACAAACGTGCACTGCTGAACTTAGGGCAAAGGATGGCTTAGCATTGGCACATAACCTCCTCGTTATGTACTGGTGGGATTTAGCGTTTTTTATTTCAGTCTTGGTGAGAGAGGGCAGAAACAAATAGGCGTCAATAGCACCTCGGATCGCCCGTACCTATTTTTTCATTACCACGACAGAGCAGCAGCAGTGAAATCTGAAGCTGAATTGAGGTAATGGTCAGCTGTCAGAAAACTTCAGCAGGTTCTTATTATAATTAAAGAAATTAGGAGCGAAAACATTCAGACTTAATTTAAACTGACTACCGAGCAGCTAAATAAACGTTTATCCCAATCCTATCAACGCACGATATAAGAAAGAAAAACTTGCATTTCGGACAGAGCAAGGGTCTCAAACGTCATTTTCTTCCCTTCCCTAAGGCTTCGACTAGTAGCAAGAACCATATGTGCGTCAGGATCTACCACCTCCAGAACCCCTACAACCAAATCCATAGCCTCACGCGTAGGCAACGAGGAAGCAGCGGTAGTAACAAAACCATCAGCTGCAGTGTCTTCGTTTGCAGGTGCAGCGAAAAACATCACCATTTCAGTGGCAGTCTTGACTTACCACTCATTAATGGCGTCATGAATCTGCACCACTTAAAATAAAAGAGTTTACAAAGGTTATCACTGCGATGGGGAAATTGATGAATTAGATGCACAGCGGGAGAGATGACGTCAGGTGGAGAAGACTGACTTGTCGAGGGGACCATCATTGATCTCTGGTGTCGTGGTCGAGATGATAGTGCTGCAGCAGGAGGCTGAAGGTTTTAGAGCGGTGTAGACCCCACACTGCAGTGCCGATCACTGCCTTTGCCACATATTGCTCTCCTTGTCTGTAAGAAAATTAGAACCATAGTGAAGTGAAGATGAATGATTAACTATGGGGGCGTTATGTAAAGGGAGCCACTGAGCAGGTGGTAGCATTTTACAATGCCATTACAAAGAACACTCATGAATTTAAAACAAAAACAAACAACCAAAAATTAGCTTCTGCAAGTTTAGCACCATGGCGAAAGCAGCATTTGTAGAAAAGTCACATTACGCAGACAAACGTGCACTGCTGAACTTAGGGCAAAGGATGGCTTAGCATTGGCACATAACCTCCTCGTTATGTACTGGTGGGATTTAGCGTTTTTTATTTCAGTCTTGGTGAGAGAGGGCAGAAACAAATAGGCGTCAATAGCACCTCGGATCGCCCGTACCTATTTTTTCATTACCATTCTTCTGCAAATCCAAGAACCCGAAATTTAAACTACACTCAGTGATCACGATGATCAAGAGTAGGTGGGTTTCAAGCATTTGCAAGCTCTGTTTATTTCAGCCNGCTGTCAGAAAACTTCAGCAGGTTCTTATTATAATTAAAGAAATTAGGAGCGAAAACATTCAGACTTAATTTAAACTGACTACCGAGCAGCTAAATAAACGTTTATCCCAATCCTATCAACGCACGATATAAGAAAGAAAAACTTGCATTTCGGACAGAGCAAGGGTCTCAAACGTCATTTTCTTCCCTTCCCTAAGGCTTCGACTAGTAGCAAGAACCATATGTGCGTCAGGATCTACCACCTCCAGAACCCCTACAACCAAATCCATAGCCTCACGCGTAGGCAACGAGGAAGCAGCGGTAGTAACAAAACCATCAGCTGCAGTGTCTTCGTTTGCAGGTGCAGCGAAAAACATCACCATTTCAGTGGCAGTCTTGACTTACCACTCATTAATGGCGTCATGAATCTGCACCACTTAAAATAAAAGAGTTTACAAAGGTTATCACTGCGATGGGGAAATTGATGAATTAGATGCACAGCGGGAGAGATGACGTCAGGTGGAGAAGACTGACTTGTCGAGGGGACCATCATTGATCTCTGGTGTCGTGGTCGAGATGATAGTGCTGCAGCAGGAGGCTGAAGGTTTTAGAGCGGTGTAGACCCCACACTGCAGTGCCGATCACTGCCTTTGCCACATATTGCTCTCCTTGTCTGTAAGAAAATTAGAACCATAGTGAAGTGAAGATGAATGATTAACTATGGGGGCGTTATGTAAAGGGAGCCACTGAGCAGGTGGTAGCATTTTACAATGCCATNAAGTGTCTTCATGCAGAGGTGCATCCAACTATGTTCTATAACTGACCAACAGCTGTTGGAGGGGCGAGATTCGCCTAGGCCAAAGGCAAATCCCCACATAAAAAGCTTATTTGAAACAACAGGACGGGAACGGAGTAAAAATTTACGCTTTGGCATTTCAAAGACCTAGTTACAATACCCTCACTGCAACTTGAATGCCGCATTAAAACCTGTTTAAAACTTTAAATAATTTTGAGCTTCTACACTCATTCATTGAAATCAGCACGCGATTGCTTGCACTTCTTCTTGTTATTCAGTAAAGTCGACAACGGCTATCTGCACCGGAGCAGAGGGAGCATCATAAGGCAGTTTCTTGTGAGCGAAACTTCACGTTCAACTGCTTGAGCAATTGTAACTTTATGTTTTGAAATCACTGATACGCTAGAGGCGAAAGTGGGGCGCAAGAAGCAGCAGCCTACAATCGTTGCATTAGTTGCCAATTTCTCTCAACGAATTTGTCCTCATTGTAGCACGAAAGACTAAGGTTACGTTTTCCTCGTCTCAACTTTGCGCCTTTTGAAACAATTGCTGTAGAGCCTAGAACGTCACCCTAGAATCGTCTAAAAGAGTCCAAAAGTTTTTCATCAGGGAAAATTCGTACCTTTATCCTTCGCCTTTATCTGAAAAAACCTGTGCCCACTAGGACCAGCAAATTTGATTGTGCACCTTTGCCAAAAAGGACATGGTCAATGCTAGCATTTGNCGCAAGAAGCAGCAGCCTACAATCGTTGCATTAGTTGCCAATTTCTCTCAACGAATTTGTCCTCAATGTAGCACGAAAGACTAAGGTTACGTTTTCCTCGTCTCAACTTTGTGCCTTTTGAAACAATTGCTGTAAAGTCTAGAACGCCACCCTAGAAGCGTCTAAAAGAGTCCAAAAGTTTTTCATCAATGAAAATTCGTACCTTTATCCTTTGCCTTTATCTGAAAAGAACTTTTACCCACTAGGATCAGCGAATTTGATTGTGCACCTTTGCCAAAAAGGACATAATCGATGCTAGCATTTGATTAAATTAGACAGCAGAATTCAAGTATTCCACCAAAGACAGCACAGAAACAGAGAATGCGGAAAGCCTAAATCTAGCACACTTTCTTATAATCCATACTTTCGGACACGCGTAAATTGAAGGAAGGAAATTCCTTCCAGAATGTGCACTTACATTGTGGCGTTCTGAGACTTCCTTGAAGGTGAAAGAGGACATAACGCTAGGGCAGAATATGTATATATTCCGTTAACAGAGGGAATGGTGCCGCAGGCATGGCCCGAAGACCAGCCAGCCAGCCATGGTCACATAACATGGCCACTACATTCATCGCGAATTCGCAGTATGCCAGCATCATTCAGACCTGTTTAGCCACATTGGAGGAGGCGCTAGAGGCTTATTGACAGGTCCGCCTGCCTTCCATTACCAACTACATTCAGCCGCTGGCTTTCGATTCCACGAGAACGAATGTTGATCGCTTTCTCATTAGCTCCAAGATAGTTTCACTGCTCTCATTGCTACTGTATTTACATGAAGTGGTGGAAGCAAACAACGGGACTCTCTCTGCTTTACTGTTGGTGAGGGAGGTAATCACCGCGCTCTCAGTGGCCCATCAAATCACGGAGGTCTCGGCAGTGACACCTCTCTATGCCAGGTTGGAGGCGTCGTACTGTATCAGTACCATTCCAACTAACTCTGTAGCATCAACTTCGACCAACGAGCAGTTGAATGTGTTGGATGGGTTCCAAACGAACGCACGCAGCGTTCTGGTGATAATCAATGTTGTGGAGGAAGGGCTCCGTGTTAAGGCAAATAAACTGACAAACTTCCGTCCGTTTTTTAATCTCAAGGGAGAGCTCAGGCAAACATATTCTGCCTTGCCCTTTTGACTGATGGCGGACCTAGACCTAGGACAAATTTGGCCAACTTTGTTCGGATGCCGAAGGTGATTGATGGCTAGCTGCAGTATCAATGCATTAACAATGTAGCAGAGGAGGAAGAAGAAACAAACATCACCCAGCTATCCAATCCTTCCTACATACCGCGTGGCATCGACGGACCACTAATCTCCATCTCTGGTTTCTCTTTCGTGCTCGTGAGGCACACAGCCTTACTGAAAACCAACACTTCCCTCCTCCATAGATCTTGTATCCAGTAAATGAGGTGTTTGGTGGTTATCGCTTTTACATGCTTATCTAACCGCTGCTGCCAACGTGGCTTCGTGAGCCTTCCCTGAGGGCAAGAGACGGCACATTGCTAGGGCGGGTTATGTATGCTCCGTAGAAAGAGGGAATGAGGCTATTCGGCTTGTACAATGTAACCACCCAAGTTGGCGAAGCCGGTAGTTCAAAAAAGCAAAGTATTGTGGACATGTTTTTCATTTGATGCCAAAAGCAAGTCCTACGCACCATCAGGGACCGTTCCAAGCCTCAAGAATACGAATACTCAATATTTTGGATAAAATTACGTAAGACTAGGAGAAAACTTAGCTGTGTTCACACCTATGTAGGCAAAAACCAATTCATACGCTTAGCTTTTCGAAGCAGATTCATAAATTCGCGTCAAATATATGCGTCATTGTCGCCACCCATCTTATCAAAAAGACAAGCGGATAGTATGTGATAACAGGGTCTAAGAAAGAAATGAAGAAAATTAGCTGACTTCTTTGTCAGCATGGTCACTAAAATATGTTTAGGCTTAACTGCGCTCGTTGCAGCACTGCCTCAAAGTGGTGGAAATGATTGCTCGGTAAGGTAGGATTGTTAATAAATTATGCAGAGCAAATAAACCAACTACGTTTAAATGCATTGCTGCATTCAAAATGACCACGACTCGATGCACGAGTGCTTTGTAACTTGTCCTTGGTCTTTTGATGCGTGACCATTTGTTACATATTTTACATGTTTTGAGGAAGTGTCAGGCGCTTCAGAAATACCAATGCCATTATTTGCTTTTAGTGGCTTGATATTTTTGATACAATGAATTTTGATTAATACTGGTTAGGCCTGCAAAAATTTGAAAATCTAGTGCGTTATCGCATTAGTCTTAATACGTTTTAAAGGTACTCATTTACACATGTGTACATTTTAACATCCAATTTCGCATACACCTATTTACTACTAAGGTTCAATTTTTTAATTACATTGTGCAATAGTTTAAGCGACCAATTTTCATTGTTTTATTTCCTCACTGTAATAGCGGTGGGTTCAGACAACCGAGGCCCAATTTGCTGAACATTGTTGAAAATGCACCTAGCATTTGTCTTCACCTGTTAAAGACGTTGCGTACTCTAAATTTGACGGCAATTTACCTTTTTGGTAAAGTATTTGCTATAAGAGTAGAGGCATTTTCGACTGACACAAAATATGATTCCTGCCTTTGCCATTACTTTGAACTTTGTCCAGGCGGAAACGAGTCTCAATTTACTAGTTGCGATTATTTTTGATGCTGTTTTCCCGTTATTGGTCAATAATGCATAGCGTTTTGGTAAAACGAGGCGGATATGAGGAATGTTTTGATTGTGACGCCTTCATTTTTTTGTCGTAGATTGTTTGAAACCGCTAAGGGAATGAAACAAGTGCTGACCTCCTATTTTTGGCTTCAAAAAGATATGGTGACGATCAACAGACTTTGAAACGTTGGATGTCCTGGCGAGATGAGGGTATTTGCTGTTGGAGGTGAGTAGACATGAGATTTTACTAGTTTGGTCGTTTTGCAGCTGTCCGTAAAAGGTGGCATAGGAAGTTGTGTTATCAAGTGTGCGTGGTGTAAGTAGTGGTAGGTAGATGCGCCAGTAGATTTCTGACTGTTCGGTGGGAAGCGCAGTCCTAAGGTGGCAGTTTAAGTTAAATTCAAATTTTACGCATGCTAATATCAATGCACTTATAAGTTAAGCCCATTGATATTAGACGGTGTGGCCTTGAATTTTTAATGTCATCAGTAGATGGAGGTTACTGGTTGACTTCACCTTTTGTGGTATCGAATGGGTGTGAGAGGTGTGTCATGGTAAATAGCTGTTGGTGTCTGTCAGTCTGTCCCAAAGGAAAAATGGACCGCCACTTCCACCGTCCGGATTCTTCGGTGGTTGCATGTGGATGGCATTGTGAATTGCAAGTTCTATGGGGGGAGGGGAGGAGATAGGTTGGGTTTAACAGTTGGCACTGTGATTTGATTGCATGGAAGTGAAATTGTCGGCGTTTGTTATTTACCGTCTAGAAGTTGATGATGGAGAGTATTTGGCTGGTTCGAGGCAGAATTTGAGTTTGCCGCATGCATGCGATGCAGATGGCTACTGGCTGCATCAGTAGATTCCCTACGAGTAGTCATTATTGGAATTGATTGTCTGGTCGAGAGAAGGGTTGAAGCAGTTATATGACCAAATTTTGAATATTTTGCAGATAGGCAGCGTTGGAGTCGAATTTGCCTTGGATGCTGCGTCGCTGCATCTTCACGAGGCACACCTGGATATCGATCTACGGAAAGGTAAAGGTCACGTGACCTTATCAGGTGCACCATGCAAGCCGAGATCGCGGTCGCCAAGCGGCCATACCACAACGCACCGCACGGCAACGTGCACCACCATGTTCAGGCAGGGCAGCTGATGGTACGGTACGGTAGCTGCG
>LWMK02000283.1:58017-93320 GCA_001693075.2 Taenia saginata | reverse complement strand
CCGGGTACATCTGTTTAATTCTGTGGCCTATTTCATAGCGAAGGATATGGAGAACGTGCATGCAGAATTATTTTGTTTATAGATTTTTATCGTTCAAATTTATTCAATTGTATATAGTAGTACATCGAGCGATGAAATGTCTGGAAAGGACTCACTTCCTCTCGAACGTGGTGTGGTCACGCTCAGCATTTCACTAGAGTTACTTGTGTATTTGTGCTTCAACAAAAGTCCCTTTTGAGTGAGTACTCTAACATGGGCAGAAAGGTTTTGTTCTGGCAACAAATTCGTAAAGCTGTGACTTTGGGTTGAGGAGACGTGAATTTCGCCCTTCCACCTGTTGTCAAGATACCAGCCGATGGTGTAGCCAATAATGTCGCCGATGGGTTGAGCTGGTGGATCCCACTTCATTTGCACTGTGTAAGGGTCTACTGCTTCAAGTTGCACGTTCTCAGGAACGCTATGTTCTACACAAAGGGGAATGCATCAGCTTGTCACTAGTGGGGGGAGGAGCTTAAAATTCTGTCCCAGTGTATCTCGCTTGTTCCTGCTTGAATAGGATTGGGTGTGAAATAGTCAAGCACTAGGGCGGTTGAAAGAATGCTGGCTGCTAAGTGCCTACAAGGTGACTATGGGTTAACAGGCAGAAAAAAGCCCCACAGACTTTTGTTTAGTTGGTGACGAGTTAAGCATCATGCTGAAATCCTTTGGCTATGCGATCGCATTCATCATGAGTGCATAGCATTCGTGATCTAGAGTTCTTATACTTCATCAAGACATCCAAGAGATAGTGCAGCAAAACGTACAAAGCATAAAAAGCACAAAAGAAGAGTTACCTAGAAGAGGACGCGTTTGGATGAATACAACCACATAAACTTGAGGCGGTTAATCATTTATGCTGCTTCATCAGCACAGGCTCCTGTGGCAGGGTAAGAGGAAATCGCCTAAGGCCATGGTTTGGCAGGCGGGAGATAAATAATGTTTGATAAATTCAGTACGGTTCTGTCAAGCAGCTTGGCGTTTAATATCTCTCATGACACACCTCTACACACTGTTGCTCTGCAAGTTACTCGGTTCAATTAATTTCATCGCATTAACTTCACTTAACACATTGACAGCAGTTTTGATTCGATTGCAGTCGATCGAGTTAAACGAAAGTGTGCGAGGCCTTGGCAGGGCTGGTTTATTCGGCACGTGTGCCAGATAAGTGGGTACGAAGCTGGGAAAAGTCCTATTCGTCGTGAATTAATGCCTATTTAAGGGCACTTTAAAGATAAAGTGGTGAAGCGCGAAGAGGGGTGAATACCAGGCATAATAACAAGGAAAATAGGGGATCGACAATACGAAGCTGATTTTGTTGTGGTGTGATGTGATGCGCTGATTTACAAGCGAGTAAAAGTAGCTGGTTCATCTCTTGCACATTCTTGCAGTTATTTATCCTAAAAAACTTTTGCTACTTTTGTCAGGTTTACTAATTTGGGAAATGCTCTTACTTAATGAGTATTTTTCATGTCTTATGACCGGTGTAATTATAAGAATGTATCTTACCGATTGTCAATGCAAATTCCCCACGAGTGATGCAAGTCGCCAACAAAGTGAGGCAGAGTTGAAAGAACATTACTGTGTTCAGAAATAACTTGTGTTCCCTCTCCGCACAAGTGTAATTTGATTAGCGCTGTTAATTTATGTTATTTTATGGGCTGTCGGTCTTTGAACTATTAACCAAGTTGCGCATTCATGCGCACGCTATGAATTTACTCACTACTGGATGCGTGAGCGATTGTGTTAAGGAGGCAAATGAGTGCGCCTACTGTTAAAAAATAGCCTTCACCCATTGACTTTGTGAGGGCTTCCATTTCTATGATGAGCTGCGACATTGTGAGTGGGCGATGCACACAGCCTTGTGCGAAATTTCATGCAGTCATTAGGACCATGGCAGTAAATAAAGCCACAGGGGCTAAATCAACGCATGTACGTCCACCAGTTATAGCATTATAGGACTCGGCGATGTGACGAAAATTTCAGTCTCTCTTGCCATCAGTCATCGAGAAGCCTTTTGAAGGTGCATGCCAGTAAGCAGGTAGCTGATCTGCCCAAACTGATCTTATGCCGTGCACCATATGCGGACAACAGCTTCAAGTCTTCCCTTCTGGCAAATCACATGGATCTACGCAGCATACAATATGAGTACGTATCATTTTCTCCTCCAAGAGTATAGGCCTCCCTGTACACGTACGTCTTCCTGTGTGCATTAGCATGCGGGTGGAAATTGTGACACCAAGGTGGATGGATGAAGGAGTGCTAATGAGTACGTTAACGTAGATTGACTATTTGGAAAGAAGGCAGACCCTGAGATGTTGCTGCAATAGCACTATGTTAAGCCCATTGTGTCCGTACGATGTGACTGCATGCGCCACCAAAATTCCATTCTTTCCACTTGTGTTTGAATGCTAAATGTTAGAAATTTTTGAATCGGGACCGTCGATTTCCATGAAGACTGCGAAATTTCAAATTTCTTTAACCCACGTGGGATTGTGCACCAAGAATTGTGATTACCAAAGCCATCCAAGCAAGTTGTATACAATTTTTGATCTCTGCATGCCATTTCAATTAGATGGGTGCCGTTGTGCGAGAATCGAATGCTCGGAACTCACATATGTCCTCTTCTATCCATCTGAATCAGCACAGTCGTCTCGCTGCGGTTTGCGAAGAAAGCATGTCTTTGTGCGTGAGAGAGGTAGAAGGCGGGAAATCCCACTTAACCAATGCGTTGCTGCACAGTGGTAGAATGTGCCAACAGCATCCTTATCACCATTGAGGCTCGAAACATGATTTCACCTTACAATAACAAGTTGATTTTTCATCCATAGGTTCGCATTCGTGGGTAGGAGAGAGAAGCTCAAACCAGCTAATCAGTTGGCTGCAGTACACTATCTTCTCTTTATCGGCGATCGACTACTCAGAATTCATGCAGCATCATTCATGATCAGAAATTCACTGTGTTCCGCTTGCTGAACATGTGAACATCGTGGTTAAACGTACTTGTGCGACAGTGACTACTCATTTTCTTCAAAGCTAGCTGTTGGCCTCGACTTCTGCTGATGCCCTTTAATATGGGATGGCTTGACAGGTGAAAAGAGCTAATAAAACAATAAAAGCAGCCTGTTGATTGCACGTCCAGAATTTGCAAAGCTCATGGTATGGATGAACCGTAGCGGCGATTTGACGTAGGCACTTTATGGGGCTAATTTTTCCTACTGTTTTTAGCTTTTAACTGTGCTGAATTGATTTCGGTGCAGTTCTGGCAGAGTCTTGAAGATACAAGCAACACATTAACCCAAAAATACAAGCATTAAATATTTTTATTTGGAGGTAGTTTTGAACTACGTTTGATCATCATTTTGGAGTAAATTCCATTATTTTTATAGGGCGAAAAATTGCAAGAGTCCCACAGAAGTACTGTGTACCCCTGCCCTTTGTCATTGGTTGACTCGTCATACATTACTGTTACTGATTTTTATGCACCAGTAAAGTCAGCATGTTCTCTCCCTTGCTACCATCGCATTTGTAGAAATTGTGGCACACTATTGATCAGTTGGACCTTAATTGCTCGATAACCTAAAAGAAAAGCATAAGAGCATGCCTAAGATGTGCTAAAACTTATCACCAGGAGAACCAGCTGGTAAAATGAGGAATAAAGACCCTTTAACTCAGTCTATGCAGTCTCCATACCAGGGGTTCATGATGGACACCGAATCATTCTTGACCAGCTTCTTAGATCACGCTTGCATCTTTTGTGACACTGAAGCCGAATTTCAAATGAACAAATGGATAGACGGCTAATGAAAATGGGACAATCAAAATAGGAACCAGACATCACACACTGTTATGCATTAACTCCCGCACTGGGCAGGGGCATCAGAGCTTCGTAGCAGTCTCTTGTCGTACCTCCTTTTTCCTTTGGATTTATCGACTAACTTTTGTGCTTGCACAAATTTTTATAAGGTAAATTCTCAGCTGTCTAGGTACTCCCTCCGTTACAGCAGAAAATTTTATCAAGGTAGGCTTTGCAGTTATTTATCACAACATTAACCAACAGGATTAGCAAAGCATTTCTAGGTGACCAATAAAACGTGTGCCTCCCCCTTTAAGGCTGCACCGTTGCTGAAGTCAATTGCAGCGAGAGCTACCCAAAGAATAGGCGGAGTGGAATCGTGAATCCAGAGAACCTACACCTACACTATAAAATTTCAAAATCTAGCTCCTCAACCAATATCTTATAAAATAGAGTGCTTGTATTTTGACGGTGTTGATGAGAGAGAAATATTCAAAGAGACCGAATACTGGCAACAGAACGATGAAGTGGAGCCTTGTGATCAGATTCAATTTGAGGCATTTATCACGAACCAGCGCAATCTGTTACCAGGTATTTTTACATTTGTGTGTCATGCAATTTTAGCAGTTTGTTGCACTGGAAAGCGTGCATGGATTTTTGCAATGAATTTGCAAGAGCCGTGGTTTAATGCAAACCAGCTGGTGGCGTGGAGGTCGGCAAAGTAGTATCACAATCTTACCAAAACATTAAACAATTATAGCCAAAATAGAGCCAATTTATAGGCCGCCATCCCTTGCGCTTCGTAAGTAAGCATGGTTAGTTAAGACAAATTACAAAAGCGAAGTTCTAGGCGAGACATGTCATCCGCAATGTTAATCGCAGCTGACGAAACACAAGATTATCTAAGATTGTCGGCACCACCTGTAATAGGTGTACAGTGCAACACTGAGGTACACACAGATGTCATCCACATGGATATTTTTGGTACCAAGTAATAAAAAAACGCTGAGTGCTGCCGATTCCTTGCAATAAATAATCTTTTGACGACCAGAGTTTTCGTTTGCGTGCAAGGTCCATTAAAGCTACTATAGGGTTCTTATATGCTTAAGGTTTTCCATTCCATATCATTTGTAAACTAATGTATATATAGTTTCCGTGTTTGCAGCAGCCTTTGTCCAATAGGCTAATAGTCCAATAGTCATTTTGTTTGATAGTGCATGCTGGATAAGACGCATGCCATTTTACTGCCACAACTTGGGGATTTGTTCGTCTCATAGTGGTACGTCAGTATTGTCCAAAGGGAAGTTAATAGTTAGACACTTAGCAAAGCCAAAAGCATGGTAACCATTTGTTGCAAATTTCCTTCAGAGGTTGAATGTCAAGAGGCTGAAAGGAAATAAGCATTCCCTTCCCAGTCCACCACAAAAGCTAATAAACTTAATCCATTCTAAATTAAACGCCCGTAAATTTCAATGGCGCACAAAGTTGCTGGACAATCCATTGACCCGTGCCTTCTGCAGCATATAAAATAGCACTGTAATGCTTTGTTTGTTCGAACTACCGGTTTAGGTCACTTGGGTGGCCATCTTGTTCTAGCCGGTTGGTCGGCCTCCGGGCCGTGCCAACAGCCCCCAAGCCCTCTGTTTCCAGAATATATGTATCCTGCCCTAGCACTGCGCCTTCTTTTACCGTAAAGGGAGCCTCGGGACGCTACAAGCACACTCCTAAACTTTTATTGTTGTGCGCGAGACATGGGACTAGATTCACTAAAAACGAGTTTTGTATTTTGTGGCAACGCGCTGCATAAACGAATTTCCCATCTATGTTTGTGCTTGGCAATTATCTCAGAACAACCGCATGAGGACCAGTTGTAAACATCAAAGTCACTCTCTTCATAAACACGCAAAATTTAGCGCCTCATATCTGCACGTGTATCCCGCAGCCGTACACCGCCCACACATATCAATTATGGAGCTAAACATAACTGCCGTTAAATACGTCAACATGTCCATTTCATGGACAAGGGATTCGAAAGTCACTGTTAATGCTTTTTTGACGTGATCAATGAATTTAAGCACGTTATGCCATGGCCACGGTTGCAGGGGCGTGGCAAAAGTGGGATTTTCAGATGACTATGCCAAACTTCCCTAACTGGAGTAAACACATTGTCAGACCGAAAATCTACTCTTTCTTCTGGCACATGGCAATGCCGCCTTCTCGCAGAATTCAAATGACAGGAGGTCTCGAAAGTCGCATAATCAAACTGAGCAGCCAAGAATGCATCCACTCACACAACATTGGGTTCTGAGCCAATAAAATTGCTTGTGTAAGCTCATATTGACGTAAGTTTAGTAACACAAGTAAAATAATGGAGTTGGGGCATAACGTGCAACCACACTTAAGTTTTTTTGCAATCTTGATAGACCGCTCGCTAAACTGTTGATATGATTATGAGTTTCAAAGATGTGTTGTGATGAAATTTAAATTGCACATTCTAATGCACATCACATGCTAAACAACGATAACTCTGCATTAAAAAATCTATTAGTAAAGCATCTTCTGGGAGCGTTTAAACCAATAAATCTACATTTTACTGTGGGTATATTGGGTGGAATTGTAATAGACCCAAAAGCCTGTTCCTCAGTCCGCTTTTTAATAAGCGATAGGTTAAAGAAGACAAAAATTAACCGATATAGCTTGCATTGTTTCCTCAATCAGAGCATTTGCTAATGGACTGAGATAGTAGGCAACAGGTTTTACTTAAAGCCTCTCAAATAGGGCCTTAATGCCGAAGATACAGGTAGCTGACGAAACGAACTCCCAAAGTGGAATTCTCTCGACAGAAGAAGCCAATAATAGGACCCATTTCACTAGTATGCAGTCATAGTTTTAAACAGCGGGACGTCAAATAAGTGCAACTCAGGTGAAAGAAAACAGAAGAGGTAGGGAGCTGTTGAGGTGCGAACCTGATTTCTAAGCATTTTGAAACTTTTCTTTTTGAAAATGTCAGGTAAGTTTACGTTAACATTGAATGTTTTGGTATACAAAGCCCATAAGTGATCGTTCGCTATGCAGTAATACAATAATATTGATGAGTTAAAATCAGCCTTCACAGCCGATTTGCATTAAATAATTATACAGTTTTAAAAAGAGCTAGGTTTTGATGACTATTACCGACGTTTGATATGCAACCCATTAGCGCAGAACAATTTGTAAGCAGTCAGTGCCACTAGCATTGAAGTTGAAGCTAAACCAGATAATGAGTACATTGCCTAAAATGATAGGTAAACTACACGAATTCTTCCAGAAAAATTGGGGATTTCGCGGCTCAGTGTCAACAGGCATCAGTGCATGCTAACCACTTAGAGCAGCATTAGCGAATGTTTGATTATAAGATCAGCTAGCATGACCATTGAAATTAAAAGCACCTACAATATAGGCAGAATTACCATTTGCATTTCGATGGATCACTACCTGTCAGGAAAACAATGTATCGAATAAGCACAGTCGCCTTAGCTTTGGAAAGAGCAAGATCTATCTTACCTCAGACACAATGTCTCTTTCCATGTCAAACTAACACTTAAGCCCTAGAAGATTTGTTGTCTACCTGTCGGTGGCAGGAATTTGGAAGCAGAGAAGAAGCAATGTTGAATTCTGGCTAAATAAAGGTGCAGCTGACGGATAGGAACCAAAATAGCAGTCAACAGCGGCAATGGCTAGGACGGATGCGGTTCGTGTAGGTTGTGCGTGCCGCTGCGAGACGGTGGCTGCCTTCCGAGCAGTCGATTCGGGTTCTCAGTCGATTCGGGTTCGACTCCCGGCTAATACGCCCCTATCTATCACTTGCTCATCCATGGGCATTTTCAATCCTGTTTGCCCTTGTAGTCACTAAAGGGCAATCTATGCAGAATAAGCTCCTCCCTCTTATAGAAGGAGCATTCTACTTTGTTACATTTGCAACCTTTGGCAAAGCCAAGTTAAATTAACTCTTGCGCAGATTAAGTTGCCTAAGTGACCTAAATAGATTGGCGGAACAAAGAAGCCCGATGCATTCATTCGTGGCTCCCAACCAGGAACGAGCATGATGCTCACAACGAGTTCCTAAAATTTTCCCCAATTTACATAACGCCACTTATATTTGCACAGCACATATTTAATTTTCCTTATTTTGCATCGGAAAAAGATAGTTAAATGTCAACTTTGTGCAGTCGCATTCTATATCTCAACACCTGCCTGGCGTCACTTTGACAATCACTCACTGAGAATGCTGACCTCCTTTGCTTACTGTATGTTTGGCATTTATCTAGCAAAATATGTGCGCATAATTTAAGTGGTAAACTCATTAATTTAAACTGGGTAAGAAGGCAAGAAGAGACTGGAGGCAGCCTAGGAAATTGGATGGGAGGAAGATGTGAGCCAAGGCTGCGTCACATGGGATAGAGAGGAATGGAGAGCGAGTGAAAGCCAATTATTAGTACATGGGTGGTAAACTGGCTGTAGAAATGGAAAAGAAGTGGATGAAAGGTGTGAGAAGGTACAGCTGAAAGGCGTCGAGATGACGTAGTGGGGAGTGTTAAGAGTGTGGGTAGAACTAAGGCCTACGTACAGAGGTGCTCATTCATGCATGCTGAACTAATATGCCCTTAATAAAGGGCTGTAGAAAGACTGGAACTAAGGTGTGCATAAAAAATACCTAAAGAAATTAAATAACAAACAAGCGACGAAGGTTTAAAAATAGTGGGTGAGAAATAGTACTCAAAGATATGCTGGCATTGATTGACAAACCACACGTGAAAACAATAGAATGATGAAGATAAACAACTACAAAAGAGATCTCAACTTGAAATCCTAAGCTTTGTTACGTTGTTGTCAAATCACCAAACTTAAGCCATTGACTGATGCCTATATTTCCATTTTGTTTTCCACCCTTAACATTAACCAGCTCAAAGTGGATAAGCCCACGCGTAACATTTCTTGCCTCCGTTACCTTCCCATTTCACGTACTACTTCTTTGTCATAATAGTGTCATTTAAATTCAGTTTATCCATTGGCTGACGTGCAGCATTCCATGCTGCAGTGAGTTGGTCAATGGTGCCTTTAACAAATCGCAATGCCTAATTTATAGAGAATATAGCGGATCTCCCCTGAGGTCACGAAACATCATCACCCCTTATCCGGAATAGTTCAGCAGTCCCAACTGTCAGCTAGCCTATTTTGCAAAAAGGTTTCTTTCCGAGTTGGAACCCAGATTACTCCTAATTGTACAGTAACTGTGATCAAATGAAAATTCGTTCCACAGGCAAATCATGCAGTCTCAAGGCAAGAGATGAATAGTCGAGCATGCAATTTGAGCACTTCTGCCCATGTATTGGTGCACATTTTGCCCTGAACCAACAGCAGGCGTTTGCAATAAAAATATCCAGGCAGCTTGAGCTCGTTAGAAGCCAGAAATAACAAGCAGGATTCCAGTACATTTTGCGCATTTTAAGAGAATGACAAAAAACGTCTCTTACTATTATTTCCTTGCAGTAGTTATATGCATCCTTGCTTCTAAAATAAAATTTTTATACTTGAGTTTTTAGGTCGCCACTGATTGCACTCTTTTACTTAACGGCGCAGTCTTTCCACCAAACCTATTCCCTTTAGCCCCTTCTTTGTGCCAACAATGATACCTTCATAGTGCTAGACCTTATTACCGCCGCGAGAGGCACCCAAGTCACCGCAACATCGTCCAAATGTCAATGGTTTTAAATTAACCACTTACATAGAAAGGCTCTGGTGCACAAACTACTCGGTGATTTTTTACGTTCCACAAGCTGACTTCATCAACCTAATGTGNGGGTTCTTAGGAAAGCAAGCAAATGCTACCTCCATTTAACCCGCTATGATGTTGCAATACTGGATTACATTGTGGTGAAACTGAGTGCTTTGACAGTGTTTTGACATTTTATGGCATAGAATGAGTCAGGAGCACATGGTCAACGATTTCTGGATTTTTTGATAATACTGGCTGAATCGCGACGTGAGCCAGCCAGCATGGGAATATCGCCTCATTAAGCACCTCATCCCCACCCACACCATCGTATACGTTATCACCCTCGAGTTGGTCAGACAACTCAGAGGGCTCTATCTATAGCCTCCATCCAGCCTCCGCAATCGTCACAATAACCGTATAACCGATGCGAGGAGAATGCAGTAATAGAACTGGGCAAGTTGGAGTCGACAATGACTGCATGCTGTGTGGATGCACATTTGTTGCCAGATGACTTTAAGCAGCCTCGGCAGGGTTTTCTTGTGGGCGCCTTGATAGGTCTGTTCATCATTCCATCCTAATGCTTACTTTTAAATGGGGGTAGGGACAGAGAATTAGAGTACTTTTCTACTGCTTANCTTGATAGGTCTGTTCATCATTCCATCCTAATGCTTACTTTTAAATGGGGGTAGGGACAGAGAATTAGAGTACTTTTCTACTGCTTAGATAATCATGCGATTGATCTTATGATTTCCACAAGTTGCAGCTACGCACTGCCTCAACCCTTTTGACTTCAGTGATAGTGTGCGCCATTAAACCTTGAAGTCTTACTTTACAAGTTGTGTTTAGACCTTTAAAGAAAGCGCTGTCTCCTATTAAACCGATAAGGCTTGGCATTGCACCTTCCTCCCTAAACTTGGTTAGGCAATTTGCGTAGGAATTTTTAAGCTAATTTCGCTGGGATTATGATGTTTTGCCTGAAGTTGATATAACGCAGAAACAGAACCATCCAATTTTCTACACACTCAAAAACTGACAACAGCAGGACGACTCCGAAACAGAGCTCGTGAAATTTGGTGCCATTTATGCTAAGAGAATTTAAGCGAAATTATGGCTATCAATTGATAAATACTTGTTTCGCATAATTTTGTTCCATCGTGTCGTCACTTTTACACACATTTTTACAGGGGCGTCTAGTCCGTTAAGTGCACGCCAGGAGTCAGAAAACAGTGACTCGCCTGAGGGTCTATAAATCAGTATAATTTAAACCTTGGTGTCAGAGGATTCCTGATAACTGTTTCGCTGTTCTCGTCACCAGTCCTCTTAATTTCTCTATAGTACGCGCATCCACTATGTGGCGGATTAAGCGTACTCTTGGCGCTACGGTCAATCTAAACTTTATAGTTCTAACCTAATTTGGCACATTTTAGTTTCAACTTGACAGTGCATCACATATTATATCCAAACAACTCAATGGCAGAACCCTGAAACTACTCTTTATGAACGCTTGTTCATTTGAGAGAGCAATAGAAGACAAGTAATGCAAATTAAAGCCGCTTAGCTTTGACGTAGCGTTAGTTACCTTATCGATATATTTGTGCGACCAAGTAAATGGGTCGGGCGCTGCAGGTAAGATTGTTGCGCAGTTATAAATTTCGGGATCGAGAAATGCAATCATTTATGTACACCTTCACATTTAACCACATAGGTTTGATCGTGGAATGTGTTGACTTAACACCATTTAGACAGCGACAACTCCAGCCCCATGGCATACGCATGGTCGAAGGTGAAAGCGAACTAGATGATTATTGCATGCAAAGCACTTGTGTGCCCTTATCCTTAGTCTGGAATCAGGTTGACTCAACTTTTTAGTATCTTCGAGAATTTGTGCTTTCTTTGCATAATGAGATCTATAATCGGTGGGTTTCCTGCGTCGTGGATTCTACGCTGAAACGGCGTTGCAGGCTATTGCACATTCACCTTGGTTTCGACCAAAATTGATTAGTACGGATGTGCGATGCATCCTGGGTCGTAGAGGGCCACCATTTTGAGCCAATAACGCCTTTTACTTCAGCTGCAAAGTAGAATTCCCTCAAGTTCATGATGCGTTTCTCCATGCACATATGCAGATGCGCATGAACACATGTTTATGTAAAGTGCGGGCAAAGATCTTGAATGTTTGTTAGTGAAGACTCTATGTGAGGTTGGCTATGAATGAAACGTAATAACTGAATCAGTGTAAGCCGTAACCTGATAGAGGATGAATTGAACAACTAGTGAACATTAATTTTTCAATTACCAGAACGACTTCAGCATCTCATTTTTGCATGCTTTTACATATTTTAGCTGCCATAAAATCAGTTCCTACAGGCGTTTCTTTTTACAATATACCAATTTGCTGTCGAATTTTTGCAGTTATCACCATTTATAGGTCTGGTTTTTGAAGTTAAAATTGAAGCCGCTTCGCAGCAGTGGCTGAAACAACTATCTAATGAATGTCAGGTAAAAAATTCTATGCTTTAAGTCACAGCCAAATGCTTCAATGCTTAATGGAATATAACGCAAACATTCAAAATATTTCATGGCATGCATTGAGGTGGTTAGTTATCCCTAGCGTATGCGTTAGATCCATTAAAATATTCATTCTCTGGGCCAAGTGAAGAACGGGCAGTGAATGATGCGCTTGATATCCAGTCCCATTAAGATTGCTGACCTACTTCGCTTGGCACTACTGTTGAGCGCTTTCCTTTCTTTTGGCACAGACGATGCTAATGGTATGATGAGAGTAGCTAGCATAACTTCCACCAAGATCGGTGACTTTACTTTTGCAAACTTCCCAAAAATTCGACTTTGTGTGGCCGACGGCAAGTGGGTCTGTTCTGCATTTCGTCGCTTGATCTTTGTCAGGAACATCCATGCTTTTTAAGTAGTGCAATAAACAGTCAATCAGCCTTTGTCGGCGTCGTGGTCGCAGTGACCATCCATGCTTTGTTTTATCTGTAGTCATTTCGGTCTTACATGGAGCCAAAAGAACCAGGTGGAATGCAAATCTAAAGCTAGAGCCTAAAGGAAGAACGATCTCTTTATTCCATTTTAATACTTTAAACACCACTGAGACTCTGTCATTTTTTTGGATATTTGTTCAAGCAAAGCAAACTCACTATGCCATTCTGAAGTGCTCTGAAGTACAAAAAGGTTATTAAATAAACTTTAAAACAAATCCAATTTACCGATTAATTCTTTCCCAAGAGGTGGTGCTAATACTTTTTACCGGATTAGTCGACTATAAAGAAGAAATGTTAAGGCTAAAGAGAAGGAAAAGTTTTATTGAGGTATCAGTGTTAAAGAAGGATGAAACGAGGTGCACAATGGCCATTTCGCTCTCGACATCGGCATTGTTATCACACACCCAAGTTCTCTTTCCGTAAACAGCACAAAATTAAGGGATAAAACGGTGACTGTGGCTAGACAGCGCTCTCGGCGTGCAAAGCCTCACCCAGTTTCGTGCACTTTATCATCGAGGCCTAAATGCATTCCATTTCTCCCCTCAGGCCTGTATGAGGAAGTGCTAGTGCAATGAACGTGCATGTTTTAGATTAGAATGCCTAAACATGGTAGTGTTATGGTAGTTAGTGCAGGAGGAATCTGAGCCGAATTAAAATTGTTGACGTATTTAATGTTGCCGCATTACGCAGTTGGGATCATTACCGAGTATGCTGCGGTCACAGCAGCGAGTAATTCGCAGGATCAAATGGGACTGCAACTATACTGTTTTTTATATATCCATACCGTCATTCTTGCTGGCTGGCAAGCCACTACTCATGTCGCAGGGTTTTCCGGCTCATTTAGGCCTGATGATTGTTGAAATGTTGACAATGATTAGGTGATCATAAGAGTGTTTGCTCCTTCTCGGCCTCAGCAGAAGTCGACAAATTTAAGGGCTGCCAACAGTTTTTTATGTACTCTGATTCGAGAATCGTTGGTCAGGTACTCGCAGCCTGGCCACTTTATCAGCAAATTTTGGTGCATAATTGCTATGATTTGCATTATTTCTCCCCATACTCATGGTCCGACATGCTACTAGCGAACATCACTTCTGCTGTGAGCAAATGCACAGTGATTTCCCGCTCAATTAAAATGATTGCCTAGGAGACTATTATGAGGAGTGCATAAGAGGATTTGTGCTTCAGAGGGCCTGCTGCAAACACAGATGGCCGGCTACACGACCTCAGCTCTGGAAATCGTGGAGTGTATCTGCACCGCCGACAGCCACTAATGGAAGGCAGAACCATTGGCAGGGGGCGTTGGCATGCGTTGGCAGTGCCAAGCCAATGAGATGCATGAAGTGGTCGGAGCGATGTGCAGCTAATGAGATTTGGGTTGTTTTGAAACAATGCGTCGGAAGTATTTACAAAGGCAGTCCGCCAAAGATTGACTTCATTCACCCAAAAACTAAACTGCAGTTCAACATGTGCCTGGTCTTTTCCGAATCGGGAAAGTGGAAGTTACGTCTGTAGATCAATTCGACCTCTGTGAATGGTACTTGTCCAGTAGAAATTCTCGTTCCTTGTATTTGTTAGTATTTAAATTAATCAAGCGAAATTGCAAAGCTTAATCTCTTCTAAACCACCATTTTCATGCTCATTTTAATAAACAAACGGCCTACAGGGCAAAATGTGTCTATATTTTCTTATCTTCTCCAGTTCCCTTAGATTCAAAATTAAGTTACAAATGTTGACGATGGTTTGACATTTAAAAACAATTCGCTCATTTCTACAATCTGCACATCACTTCAACCCAACTCAGGACGGATAATGATTTGCTGTCATAATACTTTCTAGTTGATCTTTTTAAATGCAACATTGAAAGCAGCTGGTAATCGGCCTCCTCAATTGACATTTCGCTGCTAAACTACGTGACTTTTATTTCATCACCAAATAAGTGCATCCACCAGGCTTGCGAATTAGGAGTTGTGTAGCCGCTAGCCCCAATCACACGCTAAACTCACTGTTGGTTTTACCGCTTATGCACATTGGACACGAATACAGTCTAATTTCGACGCTTATTTTGTTGACGCTGGCAAATGTTTTCTTTAAAGGAAGGAGAAAATGTGTTTCTTTAAGGAAGTGTTGGTTCAACAGAGGGCCAAGCATGGGACGCTAGATGCGGTAGGGTCGAAGTTTGTCTGCGAAGGGACAACGACTACTGATGTCTACTTTGGCAGTATTTGTTTGGTCCTTGAAACTTCTGCACACATATGGCCATCATTGTAGTTAATGCGATCGTGTAGGTCGTCAAAAGTGTGTGATTGGCTTTATGTAGCAAGTAAGTTACAACGCATGCCAAGGCCTTTGCAAAGGTCTGAAGAATCACTGATGTAAATTCTGGCTCTAAGGGTCGATCAAGTTTCGCATACAGTTATGCGTCCGCGGTAAAATGCAAGAGAACTAACTTCCAATGTCACTGCAGACGCAACTATGTCGATAAGGAATCGGTATTATGCAGTGCTCCAGAAATTCTTTACAGTGGTTTAAGAGCAAAGCGTGATTTAGTCAAGAAATGTAACTGTCAAAGCTACAAAGTCCATTTAGGAGGCGTCGCCGGTGGATTGTTCGTTACACTCAACTTTTAATCGTGCCACACTAGAGTGAGACCGCAAGTGGAGATGAATGCTTAATCGAAGTTGTTGCCTTCACTGTGGCCCTAATCCCAACCAACATCGCTGTCCACTCTGTTCAACAACCATTTGCTGGTTTCGCAGTCGTCGGCTTTGGTCACTCAGGAGCTGGAGTTGGAATAAAGGGATTCGTTAAACATTCCACATCCACCTCCACCAAATCCAGACGACGCCTTTGAGGCTGTTGGCTGCCAGTATTGCCCCACACAGCCAAATTTTCCGTTAGAGTAAGAGATTTGTGCTCTTGTGAAGACTTTGCAAGGTACTCATAGCATTCGGTCCCTGCACCGATTTGACCTCGGGCTCAGATATTATATCGTAGCAGAAATGAATCCTGCAACCAAGATTTTTCAAAAAGATCACCGCCCGCCTGCGTACGCATTAGTGCACAATTTCCTCTCAAGGTGCATGGCAACATTTTGCAAAGAAATCAAATTTTATACGAGATGGATTGGTGTTAATAGGTGGAAAATAAATCCTGGCATCTGCTTTCCATAGCACAGTGCTTTAGACCTTCAGCAATCTGACTGGGGAATTAAAGGATCACAGTCCTGTGATTGTTTCGTTATGAAGGCATCACTACTTGGTACGTCTAAAAGGTTGGCAAAGAAGTGCATCTCGGGAGGAGGCAATAGCCTTTGCATGATGAAACGCAGTGCTTACGAGTAGAACCCGGGTTAAAACTCGGCACACATGGTTGATTAGCAAAAAGGCTAGGCTTTCGGGAGTGGGATAAGATACGATCAGGAATGAACGTGACCAGGCCTATAACAAAACGACTTAGAATCTATTCTAAGCCTGAACACAAGTGCAGGTAAAAAGGCCTTTCGCCACCTCAAATTCTCCAACTGGCATAAACTACGAACGAAAATATAACTAATGAAGGGTGAGCCAACATGCAGACCCGTACACAAAATCCGACATTGGGCAAATCAAATTTTAACAAACTTGTAATTAAAACCAAGCATGCCTCTTGCATTAGCGACAAGCTAAGAGGAGCACAGAATTATTGAAATTTACAACCACAGCCCTTGAATTCGACGCGATTATCCCAACTTCATCCACGGAAGCCTAGCATGTGTAAAAGAAATCTGCCGCATAATATCTTGCAAGTACTAGGAATAGGGTGAGATCAAACAAAATTTGGTGTAGTAAACATACCCTTTGTTCAGGATTTGAATACCAAATGTGTCAGCACATTGGAGGTAAAACAAAGACCAGGAAGGAGCCGATTAATCATTTGCGCACTGCCGCATTCATCTTGACTATGACCATGGGAAGGATCAATATAGCGCCACGGTTGATCTTCGCTAGGAGCACCACTTCNAAGACCAGGAAGGAGCCGATTAATCATTTGCGCACTGCCGCATTCATCTTGACTATGACCATGGGAAGGATCAATATAGCGCCACGGTTGATCTTTGCTAGGAGCACCACTTCCAGTTTCTCCTGCTCTTTGTCTTAGTCCGAGACTGTCATCCTCAACAGCGGAGGTACTCTGCACGGTGCAAGACCTGGGATTAGTCACTGACGAATTGTGGTTCTCTTTCCTTGATCATGCCAATCCAGTAGCGCATTCAACCCAAACATTCAGTACCGCATAGGTGATCATGATGCAAGCAAGATGTAGGAGACTAACATTACATTTGTCGCCATTCTACAAAGTATCACTGAAACTGAGACAGTGGAGCATAGAGAGCGAGTGTGCATTCAACTGTGACAGTGGATCTCACTGCCAAGGCAAAGAGTGCCAAGTCGAAAACCTGTTTTCAAAAGGATTGTCGATGAACTAAAACCACCTCACGCCACAAAAATATTTTATTAAATGCATCCAAGTGCTTCAGTTACTACAGAAACCAAAATGGTCAAGCGAAGTAGCATCGAATTTATGCAAGTCAGTTCTAAGATGACACATCTCAGCATGCAGGCCATGGTTGATTTATCTCTTTATCATTAAAAATGAGATTGAGATTTCCATATGAGGTAGCACCAACTCAATTTTTACTGTACAATATTCGGCTCTATCCCCTCAGCAAAAATTCGTTCATTAAATGTTCTGCCAATGAGGTATTGCCATCCAATATTTTGCTTTGACTTGTGATTAATAGCAACACTACCAACTTCAGTTTACAAACTATGACAATTATTTTCGGCCCAGTAAATGTTTGTAAATGAATGCTGAGCCAGCTTTACAGGTCTTTTGGTATTTTTGTGCTAAAATTTACCTAATGCACTCATGATTTTGCTGGCGTTTCCACATCTTGTACTCCCTTGTGTTTCTTTTATGCGCAACATTATATTATAAATTTTAATTGCTAGATGAAACTGCGCCTTTTATAGTAGCCTTTATACGAGTCCAAAATCACATTTTCTGCCTCAATCTCAATTGAATTAATTTGAGAACGACCATATGTATCTATACCTAATTGAGTTGGCTAGGCTGGTTTGTGAATATTTTATCAACCATACAAGGCCATTTTTCTTATGAAGTTTGGATGTTGCACGTAGCCTGCCACCAAAACGAGGAAGAGATGGCATTGCAAATCACATTTAACTGTTGCTTGTCAAGCGTTTAAGATCGCACCTCTCTTTATTTTGCCGCTTTATAGAGGTTAAATTCGTTAAGCGCAATATGATAATCTTGGCCAACGCACACTAAGTGCAGATCTGACTTTAGATCACCTGAGCTGCAGAAGCCTGACGCCAGACATAGGAATAAATAAAATGAGCACAAGGCACATAAAGGCGCCGTGAAGAAGATTGCCATTCACTAATAGGGACGGAGGATTAGGCTCTTAAACATCTGGCTGCAACATCACCACTTTGTATCGTCACCTAGCTAACACTCCGGAAAGCATGGGCGCTGAGGATAAAACAGGAGAAGTCACAACCATGCCATAGATATTGCTCAGTTGTGCTGCTAAAGTTCCGTAGTCATGGGAATTAACTGAGAGCAGCAGTCTTCAGACTGAGGATGTTGGCATTTTATAGTTATCCACACAGGGATTCTAAGGAAATGTAGGCCCAGCTGGCAAACGAAGGATTGCTATCAACACAGAGTTCATTGTGGCCCATATTGCTGCAATTTAAGGCAGGCAGAAATTTTCCGAGCAACACATTGCTCAGATTTCAAAAATCAGATCACAACAAATGTTCCTCTTAATTAGATTCTAACTTGGTCTTCGAAATATTAATTATGCTTGAGGAATGAATAAGTCCAGAGTCGAATTCCGATCCACTTTATTGAGTAGAACGGTGCCCACATGTTTGCCTGACATAAGGTGTGCACTAGTAAAACGACAATTTCCCCAGGTGCAGCATTACCATGGTTTAAAACAACTCCTTTATGAACTTTGCTGTCAGAGGTTGGGTATGGGCTTCCTGCTTCTGTTAAAAAGGGCAGAAGTTGAAGTGGCTGTAGTAGCGGTGGTAGCAGTGGCAGTGCCTACATGAAACAAACATAGAGGTGGGAAAGAATGAAGTAATGCATTGGCAAAAAGGAGGGAAGACAAAGTCTTGCCTTGCGCTGATGAATGCATATGTGATCGTAACCTATGCTAGGTGTCCCTGTTCTTATTACTCTTGGCTCCAATGACCTAACACTATTGGATATGGGCAAGTCAGAGTGCGATGATAGCACCACCTATTTCATACATCAGTCGATCTTCGTGCTCGGCAGATCCGCTTTCATGAGCATACCACACCCACGCAAATAGTGTCTGCATAACGCGTTCGAATTTGTATTGACACTCTCTTTCAGCCTCCTTTATTAATGTTCCAATTTCCCTCGTTCAGTTTCGAGACCACTCTTCTTTCTAACCTCTTCCACTTAGCGCATTTTAACGCATCGACACTTTCCTGGGTCGCCTTTTTCTCATTGCTGAAGCACACGAGTAAGCAATAGGCTGCGTCACATGCACCTACATTCCTAGTGGCCCCTGGCTGATTAGCAACCATCGAGAGACAGCTGAAGACAACTGCCAGAGAAAGAGAACAGTCAACTGCCTGATGTGGAGGCGCTGCAGCTGGTACCATTGTGCCAACGGATTATGCATGGCGGCGAATTTTCAAAAGGTCGTTTTATCCTGTCTAGTAAGACCGCGTGAGTTCCAGTATCTTATTTTAAGTTAATCGTGTACAACCCCCTTTTTCCGATAAACTTAGCTGCCTTATGGCTAAAAGGCTCCATTTCCCATGATTGTGGAGAAAAACGAAATTCTTTGCCCCAGATTTAATTCCGAAGGGAAAAATATAATTTTACAGAACGTTTGTTTCCCTTGGTCTTCATTAAGTTCATAGCATTTGAAATTAAACACCAATTTTTATTTTGACTTGAGGCGGTACGATGAAGAGCATCAAGAGTGACAATTTGACTGGAATTTTAGTGTCCAAATCGTCCACGTTGACCCACGTAAATAAAAAAGAATTCTGCATTACTACGCATTCTAAAGAGTTTNGCGGTACGATGAAGAGCATCAAGAGTGACAATTTGACTGGAATTTTAGTGTCCAAATCGTCCACGTTGACCCACGTAAATAAAAAAGAATTCTGCATTACTACGCATTCTAAAGAGTTTATTGTATTTTTCCCAAGACCTTGGCCTAAAAGGTTCCAAATGAACAGAATGTAGCCATTTCGCGTGCACTTTTCGTGTGCATTCGTTGAAGAACTGGGCAAATCCAGTTGCCAATGTCTCGTGGCCGGTAGGGTTAGGGCAGATCAGTAAAGCATCACCGAAATGCTGTCAGTTGAGGTACTGCGTCTCGTGAACAATTCATTGCCATGTTGATGGGAACATAATTTGCCTTCAGGAGCATGCGGCAGGATTAAGAATCCTAAAAAGCATAGAAGATAAAAAACAAAATAATGGTATTTTCTCAAAGAGTGCCATACTGCATCTAATTAGCCTTAAAACGGGGTTTTTTAAAACAAGATTGCATTGGGCTGTTTTAATCAAACCTGGGATTAAAAGTCAACGCTACCTTAACATTAAGTTTTGGCATTGGTACGAGCAGTGCGCATATAATTGACAATCGGAATCTATATTCGTTGGATGGGGTTTGGTTGACTCACTGTCATGGAATCCCGAAAGGTGGTGGCCCAACTCGCTAAGGCGAGGGAATGCTATTAGGAACGCGGGTACTTCAAAAGTCTTGCACCAAGGCAAGGAATGGAATTACCTGTACCAAAATTTGGGCATAAGCAACTGGAGCAAGTGGATAGCTTAATGATTTGCAAAAACAATTGCAACTGCTTTAAAATTAATTGGTTCCCGGACTCCGTTCATGCCACTGGAATGCGAGACAAGACAGCATTGCAGGTTGAGTAACGATACAGTTGCAGTACCGAAATTCACTTGAGCCTCGCATTTAGGCCTAAGAGTGACCTATTCTCGGAAGGAGGGCATTATCTTCTACTCAATTTACTTGAAGTAAGGCATTTGTGTCTGGGAAACAGAGACAAGTGAAAAAATCACTTTGCTTATATGGAAATTATCTGCAGGCAACAATATGCCTAAGCTGCAGCACTTCAGGAGAGTTCTATCTACCTATATGGAGCAAGCCCTTCACATCTACCACTTACAATGACAACAGCAAAACGGCATACATTAATAACCCACATCAATCGTCTTATTTTCGTTTACATAAGTGGCAAAAGCAGCCATCTCTCCTTCAATGCTTTCAAAAAGATTTCTTATACCTAGGAGTAAAAAAAATAAGTTTGTTTGTAGGTCGACTACTCGGATTTGCGACAACAGCTAATTGTCGATTCTGAAATGAATGGACCAGATGCTCTTCTAGTTCGACAGGTCGCGCTTCAAAACTCAGTCGAACAATTACTAAATTGCAATTCAACCTTAATCAGCACGATCTTTGTAATGTGCAGCATGATTGTGGCTGAATGCAAGGTGCAAGCACACATGTTTTGCCAGAAATTCTAGACTCCATTTGTAACCACGCCAATAAAACAAATTGCAACATACGTGTTCATAGTCGAATGTAAAAAGGAAACTATCCTTTGATCACAAGTGCATGAATTGAGCAGTTTGTGCAATAAATCACGTGGTAACTTTGCTTTATAAAAGCTTAATTTCTCCTCCATGAAACAGCGTCCAAGTAATGCTAATGTTACGGCAAACTTTTGTGGAAATGTGCACAAGGCCTTCGGATGTGTTAGCATTAAATCACGAGTAGTACAAAGGAAGAAGACTAAGTTGGCAACGCAGTGGAACACGTAATCAAACGCAGCAACAAGTAGCTATACGAAGGCATATGCATCAGCAAAATGTGGCTTATCAATAGCAAGTTATAAAAGCTTGTAGTTTAACGGGTGAACCATTTTTGACTTGGTCCTAAGTACAGGTCACTCGAAACACAATCCACACCCACTGACGAGCCAGCACACTAAATGGGCACAGGTCCCAAGCTTAAGATTACAAAAGGGGCTACAATGCAGAATGAGGTGCTCTGATGGTCAGATTATATGCTAAGGGAATTGGGCAGACATCCAAGAATGAATGAAGGCAGTGGTCAGCATCAGTACCATGTGACCTTAACCTTAATAAAGCACACATCTTTGATCCAACAGCCTTCTCCAAGAGAGTGTGATTACCTTCCACGCAAACAAGTTTGATGCATGGGCTTAAACACAAGCATCCTAAGAGGAGGCATGTGGTTACGCAATTTACTTAATATCGGAACATACCGGTAGCGTAAAATTCATCCGCGTATCGGGGTGAACAGTCGGCTGTTATCTTGTTCGTCGTTGACAGATCACATTAAGACGTCTGCGACGTCATTGGCAATGCGCGTCGAATGAGGACATCACAAGTGCGGCTGAGATGAGCAAACATTGCTTGCAATGCGCCTGTTCGAAATCCCCCATTTTTATGNCATTGGCAATGCGCGTCGAATGAGGACATCACAAGTGCGGCTGAAATGAGCAAACATTGCTTGCAATGCGCCTGTTCGAATTCCCCTATTTTTATAGACTAAAAGCTGCAACAGCAAAAGGAATGTTTAATTAGAAGTTGGGGAAGATTAATCTGCTTTTGAGCACTCGATTATTGTCCTGATTACTCCAGGCCAGCATAGCAGGACTAGCTCAGTGTGGCAATAGCTGGTGAGTGAATGCGGAAAATTGGCTTTCCAAATTGATGCCATTTAGTCTGCCACAAAGCCTGCTTTGGGGTGCACGAGGAGTGCACACTTATTAAAAGGAGCAACTTTTCCCTGCTTAGATGTGGTGCTAAGGCATCCTAAAAGCGAAGACTATTGGTAGAGATGAGAGTTGCCAATTACTGAAAGCAAAGTCGGAGTTGAGTACAGAGTGGCAATAACTCACAGCCAAAAAATTCAAACGCGCCTCAATTATAATTGAAGTGCGCTTAGAATTTCAACCTGCGCATCGAGCAGAACAGAGCGGTAGGGCCTTGCGAAAAGTAAAATTCAGCTTGATCAGCACCAAACCAATTCTTGAATCCGCTCTTGGATCAACTCAGCTGCATGTCAAAGACGGCGCTTCAGAAGAGAGTAAGTTATCCCCTGACTTTGGATCTTCTTCTGTTTACCGTTTTTTCGCTGATGGCATCACAGTTTCTTATCACCCCTGTATATTGCCATGTGCGCAGCCAACATCACATAAACGCGCTCGGATCGGTTCTTTCTAATAAGTACGTTGCATTGATGCAACATGAGTTACTCGAAAGTCTATGAGAACTTGGATTCAGGAAAACAACTGGTGGTGCAGGTAGTTTGTGTTTACTGAAAACTGACAGACCTTAGTTTTGAACGCGGTAGGCAGTCCTTCTACATGTGCTAACTTAAGTGCCCTCTTTCACGCTCTTTGGTAANGCAGGTAGTTTGTGTTTACTGAAAACTGACAGACCTTAGTTTTGAACGTCGTGGGCAGTCCTTCTAAATGTGCCAGCTTAAGTGCCCTCTTTCACGCTCTTGGGTAAGGTTTTGTTAAAGCTTATATTCTCTCTGCAAAATCATTCCTTTACGTTAATCAGCTATCGTGGGTTACGTATTTAACACGCAAAGTAGATCACCTCGATCTTATATAAGCGATTTTATTAGCAAGCTACCCTCCACTTGATTCGGTTCGTATAGGTTAGGCAAACTGGACGCACAGGCATCGATACCAAAGCGCATGAGCTGACAGCTCAGAGTGGCCGATAATAATGCTGTGAAATGGAAACTCACATTTGGTGGCTTGTCTTCAGTGCAAGTTCGACGGCCTTGAGTGTAATAGATTCCGTTTTTACTTCTAGCTTCTTGACCTTCGTTCCCGTGAAGGGAGGGCACTAACTAGGTGGGACATTACAAGCAGTAGAAATCATTTGTGATTGTTCAATGAACGCTTCTCACACAAGAGTTGCGCTTAGTCAAACACCTGTTACATGGTCCTTCCTATTGTCCTTGCGTATGCTAATAACGGTGCTTTTTATTCCACTATTGGTACGCAACCTTCATCTTCGCATCCGACAGGTAGTGCGGCCTTGTGCGGGCGCATCAAGCCATGACAAAGGGTGCTTAGTTGGCCATGCATTAAGCGTTGCAAGCTGAGTAGTATAGAGGTGGGCGGACCATCATCACTGAAACAAAAACCTTGCTCTAAAGATGGCGTAACCTGTGATGTGCTCCATGTGCCGCATTTTGCCCGCACAGGTGTCCTTGGTCCCCATCTCAGTAGACCTTAATCCGACTGTGTTCATGCTATTTAAAGAAGGAAGTGCATCCCAAGCTGGCATGATCACGATCGCTACAAGCTGTTTTTAGTGCTACAAGTAAAACAGCACTGAACAAATCAGCCTGCTAGTTACAAGGAAGGGATTTGCCACACCAAATATAATAAAACTATCTTATGAAAAAGCAGATGGTGCTAAAATTGGGGGGGATTCAAGTTTGTTGCAATGTGGGTTGAAACCGGCTGAGTATTTTCTTCTCTGGAGAAAGAAATAAGCAGTCCTGTAGAAGAGCTGACCATAGACTATGTCATGAATCCGCAAAAGGCACTACGGTCCCCTAAGCTACTCTGATGAAAATGAACGACGAAAGTATGCTGCCGTGCGTTAAATGCAGGAGGCCGAACATGGTAGCACAGAATGGCATGTTTCCAATGTTCCACACTAAGGATTCGAAAGACTCTCTTTTGTTTCCCACTACCAGTTTATAAAATAGGATACTGAGAGGCAAAATTAACAAAGTTAGAAAGAAATCCAGCTTCAGTTTTGCTAAACAAGTTTCATGAACACCACACACTAACTTCTGAACTGTAATGCAATACTCCTTGCGCCCTTAGAGCATGAATCCAGCCCTAGTCCACTGAATGTTGGATACCAAATACGCACAGCACAAGCAAGTGAGCACTGACACCGACCAATCAAATGATATTCCGTAGCGTTCTGCGTATAGCAGGTTACCTCAAGCATTTGGCCAGAACTTTACGAAACTCGTAAGATAAGTGCGTGCATTGACAAAATGCAAACGTAAATAGAGTGCTAAAGTTAATGCTGTGCTTTGCATCGATTCTAAGATTGCCCAAATTGAGATTTGAGACTTTGGTGACGCAGCTGTGAACGCATGCACTTGCGAAGATAAGGCCGAGAAAGGAAGCAAATCACAGGCTACACTGTTCCTGCCTTACGATAAGCTTTTGGAGCAGATGCGAATTGCAACGCAGTTCAGCCATGGCCTTATATTGAGACGGAGTTTAGTGAGAATCGGCTATGGAATGTTAGCTGATTTGATTGAAGTCAACGTTGGTGATGCATCGTTTGGATGCACCTAACATTCAAACATTATATTTGTTGCCGCGAAATAGGTGGTGATGCAATGGTATGAGCAAACTATTTAGCACTGCACGTGCCATGTATATGATAGAAAAAGAATTAAGGACAGCAAGCCAGGCAAACGACTGTAAGGTGGAAAAAATGCTGCAGTTGCATAGGCCATACCCTTTGCATGAAGTGCATCACAAATTCTTTATTCGTGGAGCAAGGGGCATCCCATGTTATGAAGGCTTTCTCATCTGCAAGCTGCCCCATTTGCAATGCTCACCCCAATAGTCAACTACTCATCGACTAGCAGAGCATGATGTGGCAGTGTAGAAAGCGAAGTATGCGCTTCAACGGGAATCACTGAAAGACTGACCACTCCCAACGGTGTGGGGGTGAGTGAATGAGGCAAAAATTGCCAAGCTGCAACTGCCTTTTAATCGTATACTTCTTTTATTTTACTAGAATTAAAAAGCAATCTGAATTGCTGCAAATGGCGGGACACCCGCGTTTTTATAGCACCAAACCTTCCCTTTTATGAGACAACTTAGGTGGAGAATCCACGAAACGTAGAACTTGCACAGAATTACGCCACTTTATAAGTGGGCTGTGGACCATGGCTGCCAGCTACATAGAACATTTGCGTTTTATTCAAGCGGTCAGTGGAAAATACAAATTTATGCGGCAATGCTAAAAGGCCAACGATGCATAAAGGCTAAGTTTAACAAAGCATACAAATGAACATTTGCCAGATTTACCTTGCCGGACTCAAGCAGGAGTCGTTTTAAAACCATCAATTTCAGCAGCAGCCAATATTTTATACCATCAACAGTCGAAGATGTGCATTACAATTGTCCGGGAATTATTATCTGCTAACTAACCACCGAATTGTTGACAAGGAAAATCCTTTTCAAATTTGACACGCACAGCTCAATTAGCAGTAGCTTCGATACATCGGCCATCTCCTTCGCCTTTCATCTCTACCACATCAACTAATTCAAAGTGGTTGGTGGTAAAACGCAAAATAAAGTGGCTATGGCTCCATAAGTCGTGGTGTGTAGAGTCTGAAGACTCCACCCGGATTGCCAAGCTGTCAGACTAAATGCCCTTTAAATTTGATTGCTGGAGCAAGTAAAAGCATTTAAAAATAAAAAGTGGCAGTATATATGCATATATTGTTAACCAATACATATGTACCATTGTACGATACAAAAGGCTGAAGTTGTACGATGCTTTGACTGCGAGGCAAATGCCCAAATCTCGTCCAGAGGAGTTGAATTGAGATCACTCATCGAATGGACCTAAAGCATGGATGAACGCAGATCGCCTTATGCTTCAGAATGCTATTCACGCTTTAAATAAACTCAATTGCCTATGCAAATGTGCGCGATTGTCAATCACCCGACGCCAGCCTGCAATAGTATTGAAGCATCAAAGTGGCCAATCTAACACTTCCTTTATCAACTAGATGATGGCCAATTTTTGCGTTGATTTATCAGGCTTCATGGAACAATAGGAACTGTACTAAGGGCTGATTCTAAATTAATGCTCTAGCATTCTAATGAAAAGGATAAGTTGACATACTAGAATTAAAAAGCAATCTGAATTGCTGCAAATGGCGGGACACCCGCGTTTTTATAGCACCAAACCTTCCCTTTTATGAGACTACTTAGGTGGAGAATCCACGAAACGTAGAACTTGCACAGAATTACGCCTCATGCCTGAATAACTCTTTCCGCCTCACATCTCCTCTCGCCTCGCCTTTTTAACATTAATCACCCTCAAATTTTAATGCCTCAGACTTTACATAAGGTCAGCAAGCTAATACCAACGACAGGCTGAACTAGAGCGATTGGCCAACCATCAAGTGAGTATAGGGGAAGAGGGGTGGCCAAACCATCAAAAGGCGGTATTCGACAAGCTGACCTCCGAATCTCACCCGGTGAATCATTTCATAGTGATGCACCACAGCACAAGCCTTCATTGTTGCTTACAAACTCTAGGAGTGGATGGGACTTGGTTTACTAGTGCACACGAACGCCGTGTTATAATAACCGTCTACCCCAACTTACAAGTATTGGTGGTGTAGTTGACAGCACTGAGCAGTTGACGAGGTGGTCTTGTATGAGTGTCTAAGGCAAAGCAACGGCCTAACTAATTATAATTTCGAAAAGGTCTTCTTTTTGTTGCAGAGATGCGTGGAAGGCCCGTAAGCTTCGGTCAGTTGGGAGAAGAGGGAAGTTGATTAACAAGTCTGGCTAATTAAGTGCCACATCTACTTAAGGTTGTCTTTGCATCGAAAGTAACACCGCAAGTGGAGGGGAGGAATTGGAGGAGGGGCAATATGGATCACCTCCACTTTACCCATGCCTAATCGTTGGCATGAATCCACCTCCTTCCAAGCAGTTGCGTGTGGTAGACACGAAACACAAAACCTGTTTTTATGGTTACGGAACCAGCAATGTCTCTACCATTTCCTACCTGAGCAGAGAGGTGTGCAATACCTGCTTTGAAGGGCGTGATAGATTTATATTTGTCTACTCCTGACTGACTCTCACTTCCTTGAAATGAGTGAAGGGAAGGCTGGTGGGTGGTGTTTTCCATTGTTAGTAATTTGATGAAGAGGACGAACTGATGAGGATTGTGCTCGTTCAGGGAGCACACTTCTTCCTCGATGCTGAATAAGGACCATTCCAAAGCGAGAACCATGTTCGCGGAACGCTTTTGGTTCTAACAAAGGGGACTATTTATTCCAACACTCACATGCTGCAATTAAGCCGGTGCGGAGAAGTGGCTAGAGTACCATCAGCGTCAGTGAAGGATGTGGTGGTTAATGCTGAATTTCAACTTTGTAGTGAAACGAGTGTCTGCCTGCTCGCAGCAGCACCGGTTGCGGCGATAATGACGATGAAATGATAGTGGAACCGTCAGCACCACTCTTGGGCAACGATTTGGATGGAGATGTGACCTTGTGTTGGCACTCTTCACACAAGAGTTCCTCATTTTGTCACCAAACTTGTCAGCATCTCGGCAGTAATGTTCGATTAGGCGGATTTTGTGGATAGAAATGACAATGATGCCTAATTTGCCATTGGTAAGCTGCGTTTTCTCCCCACCTCAATGCTAGGCGCTGCACTAACCTCAAGGCTCTCCATCATCACGTAAAGTGATCTGGTCCTCATTATGGCAGCTACAAGCAGAATGCAAATGTGGCGTTGGGTAAACATTGCATACGGAGTTGAGTACATCAGTATACAAGAAACGGAGCCAAGTGAAAGGCTCTCAGTAAACTGTGGCTGCTAGTGCTACAAAATCGCTGCACGAGAAAGGGACTTTTTGAAATGGGCTGGCACTCAGAAAGATGTCTGTAGCACTGCCAAATCCGCTCCTGATTCCTTCTCTCCAACCCAATGGAATGCCAGATCAGTGCGGTCAAGACATCATTTCTGTTCGGTTCTCTGAGCACATTCCCATCCCATGACACGAAGTAGATAATGCTGAAATATTTTTTGATTTTTTGGCTTTGTGCCTTATTGTGTGGAAGAGACGCCGAGGTGTAGATGGCTATAATCGGTGAGTATACTTTTGGTGGGGATACACTAGTGAAGTTTCTCTACGCATTGCGGCACTATGTTATGGAGAATAGAGCATTGTGAGTTCGAGAAGGCGGTGAGGTGGGCGAATAAGGGGTGGGTAGGGACAGAGAATGTGGATGCCTCGTTGCTTCATTCGAGGCGCTTTGATAGCNAAATTGAATGAAAGAAATGAGAAACGTGACTAGTAAACAAAAAATAAGTAGGCAAAAGAGCGTGTCCCTTTTCCAAGCAAGACGACCTCTCCGGCTTTGAATCCCAGGTAAGCAGTGCAGCGTAGAGTACATCTCCATTCAGAGCACGAACAACACTGTGATTGTTGTAGGTACCTCCTGCTCCGCAAAGGCACAATCATAGAGTGCGACAGAAACCATGCATCGTGGCAGTACACCCAGCCGAAGCGGCTTTTAAACGATCTCGATCGACATTGGCGAGAGATGGCTTCCAGACAGAACGGAGCTGCTCCTTCATGTGCAATCGCTAGATGCAGTAGCCGCAGTCTACAAACTCATTTGCAAGGATGTGCAATGGGTTTAGAGCTTGTGCCTCCCTTCTTGGACATTACGATCTTGGAACAAATAGAGTGAGAGCGGGAGGCGTTCGGTGAACAGACTTCCCGTTACGGGACCATCGGATGCCCCTACGGTTTAAAGTGTACTCTCCGAATGAGTGTTATCTCCAGACAAGTGAGAATAGATAAGGTCAACACAATATGTGCTGCCTCGAGTGACACTGATACATCGTACCGCATCCGACTCAGTATCGGTTTCGTCAGGTGTGGTAGGACCGCACTTGGGTGAATGGTGTGCCACGATCCACCGTGGGTGGAAGCAGTCGCATCAAAGCATGCTTCTGATACCTCTACAGGACACATGCAAACATCGGGAGGGCAATGTCTAAGTAAAACCGACGAACAAAACAAGGGTGGACGGTATCTTCCTCCTGCTCACGTGGACAAGTGGCGACCACTTCTAAATGGAAGGCTAGTTTGCTCATCGTCCTATTGAATACCCGATTGGTTTGTTAAGCCTAAACCGATTTGAAATCAAGCAAAAGCTTGCAACTGCGTCTACGATTCTTAAGTTTGGTGGTGGTTCCTGCGCAGGGAGCACAGATGCTGGCACCTTACCGTTATATGGTTAATTCACTGGCAGGCCAGTTGACTGCTTATTTGATGGCCCTGTCAGCTAAGCAACAGCATTTACGATAGCTAATTCAAACCTAAACTTTCTCCTTTACTTTATTATCTACGTAGCTAGCCGGCTGGTCGGGTGATTGTTGAGAGTCCAGCAAATGTATTTGATAGTCAGATGAGGTGAGCTTGTTAAGTAGTTGGATCATCTGCTAGCACAGTCACACCCATCAGTTAGTTTGCTATGGATATGACCGACGAAACGCACTGATGACCTGCAAGTTGATGAGGCAGCCTCGAACAGTGTAGTCGAAAGTAGTTGCGAATGAAATTGAAGGTAAGTATTTATACAAATGATGTCCTCACACGAAGGTTGACACCATTGACAGTCTAAAAACCACAGGAGTGGGATGACTATGTGATGCTCAAGAAATTACGACACCTTTAGTAAGAGTATAAATAAAAGTATCTCTGTAGCAGTACACTGGTCCTTCACGTGCGATGAAGTAACATCAAGATGCAATTAAACTAGCATTGGCAATCAGTCAATCAAAATCGCTAGTCAGAGACAAAACCTGCTAATTACTGCTCGTCTGCCTGTTCAACACTCAGACAGCCCTCCAGCTAGCTTGTGCCCAGATGATCCATACATTACCCGATTCTCGCTTGCTACGTCTCCAGCAGAAACCAATCAGAGAGGTGGGTACAGCGTCATTGAGAGTAATCACTTCAAGTTATTGCTTGGAGAAACCTATTAGTGTCCTATGGGTGGCCCCAGTTGAGACACCATTTAAACAGACACAATACAGCATTCTCAAAAGGCGTGAAGACGCAAAAGAAACCAGGCTCTTAGTGTCTGCGTTACTTCTGCCCTCCGAGGACTCCCTTCTCTACGTTGCCAGGCTGTCACATGAGGTTTTGCTTGAGGGTCACCTAATGTTGATAGCTGAAGGCCCTTCGCTTATCTCTGCATGAGGGGTACAAGGAAGGAACGGATTTGAGCTGGCAGTCCTACCGGCTTCCTGCTTATTGATAGTCCGAGTCAATTCCTAATCTTGCAGTCCGGTTCGCAAACTTTTAATTATCTATTTTTTTTGGAGTAACCGTTCTGGCCATTGCAGCATGTTCTGTGTGCTGTAAACGTCCCCGCTAGACCCGCCACTGTCCCTCCCGACATCTACCATCACATGTCAACGCATTCGGTCTTTAAATGAGTGATGCTGTCAGCGGTGTCTGTTCAACGAGGCAGTTAAACCATCAGTATCATAGCCGCAATGAGCACAAATCTCGTTCCAGGCCTTTGGAGGACTTGGAGGTTAGTTTGGCACCGAGCACAAAGGTAGAGTAGAGAAGGAGAGCAATCCTTGCCAATTTGGGCATTATTGGCATCACCAGCTAAATCACTTGCATAGCCAAGCATTCAATTTGGGCATTATTGGCATCACCAGCTGAATCACTTGCATAGCCAAGCATTACCATCTCGATGATAGCGAGGTAGGTGGCAAGTGAAGACCGCTGAGTGATTAGCCCTTGAGCAAGGTCACATCGTCATCCAAGTTGTCGTCGAAAGCAAGTGCCACCGATCTTACTGTCATTTCATCCTTATTGTCGCTGCGATTATTACTGCTGCTAGGGTGCAGACACACAATTCACTGCAGAGTTGAACTGTCAGATTGACCACAATATTAGCCAATAATGCTGATGTTACTCTGTCTGGTTCCTTATTTTGAGTAAATAGTTCTCTCAAACAAACGAGAAGCTTTCGGAAAACACGGACCTCATNCTTTCAGATTGACCGCAATATTGGCCACTAATGCTGATGTTACTCTGTCTGGTTCCTTATTTTGAGTAAATAGTTCTCTCAAACAAACGAGAAGCTTTCGGAAAACACGGACCTCATTTCAGTATCTTCACCGTCTATCATGGAGAAGAGGAGTGTGTTTCCTGAACGAGCACAACCCATACCGGTGTATCCTGTTCATCAAATCAACCAACGATGGAAAGTACCATCTAAGTGCGCTCCCTTTAATCATTCCAGGGCAATGAGAGTCAAGGAGGGAGCAACAAATGTCGAATCCAGAATAGACTTTAAGGGCACTGTTAAAAGTTGAGATCAAATGGGAGACCAGAATCGGGCAGCTTCATCGGTGGGTAGCATACACCTGCCTGTTCGAGTAGAAGAGTTGTGCAGACACTGCTTATTTCCTTACTAGGCCATCACTAGGTGGCAATAAAGAGGCGCACCATGGTAGCATACCTCGTGGAAGTCACTTGTGAACAGTCTCAATCCACAGTGGTGGGAAGCCGACCTTTAGGTAGAGCAGGCTACCCCAATGTGCAATTCGTAGCTACGGTGCAATAAGATAGGGGAAGAGTTTTGTTTTCAGAGGACAGCACCCTTCATAGTGGCTCGAATTGCTAGACATTTGTGTGCTGGTGGTTGGTAGACAGTGAGTTACCTAAAGGAGGCGAGATTAGGGCTAATAAGATACCACTTGCTAAAGAAAATTAAGAAGACAGGCCAAAGTATGGCAAGAGCAGGTGATTGTGCTGCTTGTATTGCCGCTACCTAGGGCAAGTCGTTGGGCTTGCCGTTGAAAACATGCAAAGTGCCAGTGGGTTTCGGTTTGGTGGTCATCAAGGCTTAACTGTTCTGCCATCGTCGTGGTCCTAAGACCCTAACATTTACAGAACCCTGATTCTGTTTTGCTTTAGGTCAGCATCTGTCCCTTGACGGGCAGTACATTTGCCCCTCTCCTAAGGAATTCTCTTTCACCACAGGGAATGAGGAGGAGAGTGCAGAAACGGTGCAATCACTAGGAGCAGCTATGAGAATGACGCCTGAAGGACAGGACCAGGACTGTGTAACGCGTTGGTCGTCTGTTTGCATGGTTGGTGATGGGTGTACTGAGATGCCCAATCGCTGTGCCTTTGCAGAGTCATCATTTGTGGAATAGATATATATTCTGTCTGAGTACGGTGTCTTTAACGTTGTTCTTGGGACGGATAAGGCTGGAAGGGCTGCGCTGCGCAGGCACTTGGAATGAAGTCATATTGTGACGAATCGGAGCACCAGTGAACCACAGCTCACTTGTATAATCAATTGACGTGCGTGGCCTTGAATGAGAGGGACTGAAAACAGCTGGCTTTTATTGCTTCTGGTAGATGTTTGCCGGCGCAGATGAAGAGCGGGTGTGTTGTACCGAAGAAAGCTGAGCCGTCTACAACTCTCAGTCCGAACTGGTTGGGTGGATGTGAGTTCTTAGTGGTACTTAAACTCAGACGCCTGACAGTGACTATGAACGGATGTACGCCGAACAGAAAGAAGGAGAGGAAAGAAGAGTTCACCCACTTCTCGGTTAATGGTCTTTAAAAAAGTAATCTTAATTAAGGCTTCGCTAAATAGTTGGTGGCAAAAAGATACGAAGACCATTTTCTCACATTGGAAGTGCAACGATCACCTCTAAGAGGAAGAGCATTTCAGACAAAATATACTCGTTGAAGGCTAACAAATGCACTAGGAAGTGAAAGATGGTAAAAGATGTTATTAAAATGAACCAGTGACTCAAACATAGCCAAAGGCGTACTCACCAGTCAATGGTCCTTTGATTATGTCTATGTCTGGGTAACTGGGCCGTCTGATTAGTCCTTGAGCCACCTAGCCAGCCTGTGCTAAGTAGGTTATTACAGCCCTCTCTTAAAGGGTCGACGTTCATCTACGGACGTTGAATGCCTCCCATCTGATAGGGAGCGTGCCATCGAAAACACATTTAAAGAAGTTGAAATAATAAGGGCATCTCGTAGGCATCCTCTGAGGTGGCTTAATTGTGGCCTTAGAATGAAAATTGTTGCCTAATATGATGTCAAAAATCATCCGCCATTTAATCATTTTATTTATGTTCACATTCTGCAATTGCTACACTATTTGTGGACTCCTCGTTGAGAAGCATACTGGCAGTCCAACTGGTTGATTATGTCTCCGATGGACTGATTGTTAGGTTAGAAGGGAGGGTCAGGTTGATATAACTATCGTGCAGGTTGTTAGGAAATTGACTAACTTACCAACTGGGCATCCGACTGACTAACAAACCTAATAAGGCTTATGTTCTCGGCATGGCAAGTTGCCAACAACTTCTCCACAGTTTTTACATCCTGTGGGGTGCCTGAGCACAACCGTTGTGTATTTTCAGTCACAGAGGCCTCAGAATGCACTTCATGGTTGGAATACAAGCCAGGCTATCTATGCTTATCTGCCACTTCCCCATGCTGCGATCCACAAACTAAGAGAAACGTCTTGGGTAGTTAAAAAGTGGTCACTAAACTCGCTATACATTACGCAATCACAGTCATCCTCAAGTACATCTCTCATCGCTCTGCCCCGTTCAGCATGTTACCTGCCCTCATAGTACTCTTTCCAGGGAAGTGAAGGTCATTAAGGAAGGGATTAACTCCGTAGTCAGAACATGCAAACTGTGATTTTACAGCGAGAGGGTGATGACTTATTTGTGCAATCAACTACCCTCCCCTTTTACACCTACCCACTTACCCACCCGGACCACCAATGCCTGTCTCATTACCACCCACCCGATCCCGACCACATGGAATGTGAAAAGAAGACATTCATTTGCCAATAAACTTCATTTCAATCGTACGATTAAGGCAACAATTTATGAACTAGCAATGTCGCCGCAGGTTTGCATTTCAGTAACTTGCTAATGATGCTGCCAAAGAGCGAAACGGTTTACGCAACCTTCTTCTGTGCCTACGAGGGCTTTGCGTTGCTGAATTGGTACCATGCAGCCAGTCTGGTGACGCTGTGCATCCTCTGAACTGCTAGTGGTTTCCTCGAGACCACTGTCAAGCGGGAGTGTGCCTGTGATCCGCCTTCCCCTCTTCACTCGCACACAGTTTAGGTAACAACTCTGCTGTGCTCATGGATCCGCCTCCGAGTAAGTACTACACATGTTTAACGAAACAATGTCTCCAATACCTCTACTAATCATCTGTTTTAGTCGACTCTGCTTCAACTTACCTCCTAGTGCAACGGCTACCTGTTCACGAGGAGGATGCAGTGGCCACTGCGAACGTGGCCTTTAAAACACTGACTCAACCCTCAATGAAGATATTGCACAGCCCTAGCTTCAGCTCCCCTGGGCGCTGATCCAACCGCATTGCAATTTTTACTTTTAGCGGTGCGATAGCATTGTCGAATGGGGAACTGACTTGCACAGCACTTATCCGCGCCCATGTGGGTGTCCCATTGCTAGACTACTGCAATACATCTAATTTGGACTTTGCAAGTTCAACTCCATCCCCAGCATCGATACACATTGATAAACATGGTAAGCAAGTAATTGATGCAAAAATTAGCCTCTTTATACACGAAATGGCCTTTCAAAGGAGTGCCACCTCAGCTCTTGAATCCTCCTTCCCTCATACCCCTCAAACATTTAATAACAGAGGGACCACGAGTTAGATCCAACTCGAAACAGTGCGATTGTACGAGCACCTCTACTTTATAACCNAGCAGTCATCC
>LWMK02000283.1:0-57460 GCA_001693075.2 Taenia saginata | reverse complement strand
CGCTGATGGTTCCGCTGCCACAGCTGTTGCCTTTCGTTGAGACTTTGGAAGTTGGTGAGGCTGCAGTTGGTCAGTGTGATATGGAGAGTGCAGACACGGTAGGTGGTGGAGACGAGTGATGTGAGAGATGGCGGAATCTGAAGTACAAGCAGTTCATTTGTTCGCTGTTGTCTTATTGGCCGAACTGCAATTTCTCTGCCCTTTTCTCTAACAAGTGTTGATAACATCAAACGTGACATTTATTTGGCAAATCAGCAGTCATTGAAATCAAACCTAAATATATGTTTATGTTCTCATTTTTAACTAGCTGGAGGAAGTTGAAGACTCTCATTAGTCGGTTGCCACTTGTCTGTGTAATCCGATTTTTCTTTGCTAGTGCAATGCGTGCTGGAATTCACTATGCTGCCTAGGTGGCCACCGCGTGCACAAGCTACTCTTTCATATAGGTGATCCTTATTTGCTAGGTTCGCAAACCATCCAAAGCGGTGCCTGATTGTTGGATACGGGCGAGTGTAGTCTGCAACGATGTTGTGCTTAGACGACTCAGTGCGGTGACTCACACTGTGCGGACTTTTACTTTCCCAAGTGGACAATTTGAGTGACATTCGTTGCGATTATGCGTCTGTTCACAGTAGGCAAACTATCATTCGTCGTTGTCAAATGTCAGAGGCTTGAATTTTGAAGGCGTAGCAATGAGTCTCAGCTTGTTATTGGAACTTCTCTCACCACCAAGGGACAGGCAGTTCGAAAATGCATGAGATTATATGAAGTGTGTGCGGTCTGTGGTGGATTCCGTTCCAGTGCCTAGTTAGGATTAAAGGAACACACGCTGATATATGTAAGGTAATCAGGTGTTCTGTCTTTCATTTCCCATGCACACAGCCTTAAGGTGGCTAGGGTTTGACTTCGTTTTAAAAGTGAGGCGGAAGTGAGATTTTGGTGTGATATTCGGCAAAGATATGGCAGGAAAAGAATATTGTGATAGGTCAGCGGCAAGACAACGCCCCTATTTATTCGTTTCCATACAGTATTGTGCAGAATGAGATCTCCCTAGCTTGTTTTCCCCCGTACATGTCTTGGGGTGGCCTCAAGTGCGATATGCATTGGAGTTGACTTAAATGGTAACGTATAAGGCGTCTCTAAGGGTGAACAATGCACCATAGTTCAGGTTGCCCTATATTCGCTCAGCTTTCCAATTTTATTTATGTCTGCCATAATCTAATCTGGGTTTCTAGTCTAATCTGGTTTCATCTGTTCCAACCTAGTCAGATCTAGCCGATTTAGTCATGCAAACGGCACTGCAGTGCTTACAAAGCGTGATATTAAAACTGAGCAAGTTGTTGTACGTAAGTGGGTCTCCTGGTGCTGTTGCTTATTCGGTGATTGTGAAGGCAGGTAAGAAGCATTAGTGTGGTGCAGGGTGTGAATTGATTAAGGACTTCGACGACTTGCCCGCAAAGCTTGCCAGTGAGCGAACGAAGGGGCGTTTCGATGCGCACCCCCAATCATATCCTTGGCCGATTCATTGCGGTGCATGCATCCTTCGGTAGAAACAAAGAAACATGAATGTACAGCTAAAGACGACAAACAGGGGCAAAGGGAGGTAGGCAGGTAAGAAGCATTAGTGTGGTGCAGGTTGTGAATTGATCAAGGACTTCGACGACTTGCCCGCAAAGCTTGCCAGTGAGCGAACGAAGGGGCGTTTCGATGTGCACCTCCAATCATATCCTTGGCCGATTCATTGCGGTGCATGCATCCTTCGGTAGGAACAAAAAAAACATGAATGTTTGGCTAAAGACGACAAACAGGGGCAAAGGGAGGTGAAGTCATGGAAATAGAATGAAGGACAGTGGAGGATGAGAAATGAGGATTGAAAATGGACACCATAGTATGTCTCTACCTAGTGCTGTGTTGCCGCGTGCCTTATTTCCTTCCCACTTTCTGCCATCCATTCCTCAGTTGATCTACTCATTCACCCATCTAGCCATGCGACCAAGTGAAATATGAAAGATCTGGCTTAATGGAAGGAATTTGACTTCCCTTTTTGATGGTGTACTCGAAAATGCTGAACTCAGTTTTCTCTTTCTACGAGATTTGCACAAGTTTCCAGATTTAATAACATTGAATTGACACATGGAAATGAGGCAAGGGAGCAAGGGAAAGGAAGGAAAAGGTAGAACAGGAAAAGGAGGGGAGAATGATGGGTCGGTAATGTGACTAACCCTTAATTTCTACGATACCTACCTGATTTGGCCTGTGATGTCCTTGCAACAGCGGGGGTGGGAAGGTGGGAGTAACGAGGGGGTGGAGAGCGAGGCGACGGAGGTGGAGGAAGAAGAGAAGACTGTAGGTGAGGAGGAAACAAAGCAGGAGGGAGGCACTGACGAATAATTGAATGAGAGGAAAGAGAGCGCGGAGCAGGATGAATGGTTGTAGACGAGACAAGGCGTGGAAGAGAACCTCTGGCGGTTATATGTGTGAGTGACCTTTTCGAATCTGACACGTGTGAATCGATTGGTAGCACGTGTCGCGTGGTGTCTAGTAATGCTCTCTGGCGTTGGCTTCAGACACGGCATTCCTTGCGGGTGATTCTGTAATAGAAGGCGTCACTTGGCTGAATTTCTTGTGCCATTGTAGATGCAAAGGAGGCGAAAGGGAATGGGAGGGACCACCCACACTACTGTGATTTGAATTAAATGCACCATCTTCAAGGAACTGCTTGTCGTCAGCTTCTAACTCCCAAAGTTTTGTTTTAGAAGGACATGTTTCTAGAATTTACAGGTAGTAAGAGCAAATGGAGGTAGGAATTGATTTAAGAAGTTGGCAACTCATTCCTAACGATTGCTGTGGAGCTGACAAAGGTGCTACTCAGGTCTGTTGTTGTTTTTGGACCAGGAACAATAGTGGCTGTGGTTGCATCTATCCAGTGAAGAATAGCCAAGACGCTTGTGCGTCCGCACAGTGATGTGGCACTGCTATCCTTATTTTCCCTCCTCCTTCTTCCATGCGTTTCTGCATTCAATCATTAATTTACCCATTCACTTGGCCATGTACTCGAGAGAAGCCCGTAGGAATCGACTTTGTGGAGGGAACGTGAAATTCTACCAAGCAGCACACTCAAAGACGCAACCAATTGTTTTACCGTAGTAAGTGAAATAAGCTAGGATACCAGTTGTGGCAATGTTGGAACAAGGCGTGCTAATGAGGTGACAGAATGTGTGATTGGGGGAGGGTCACAGAGAGATTGTGAGGGAGGCGGTGGAGGTTGAGGATAGGAAGTGGACCGAAGGAGAATGGATGACGGAGTGAGACTGAGGAACTGAGAGAGTAGTGGATAGTGGGAAAGACGATAAGGTGGCGAAGCAAGATGAACGGTAGAAGGCGATGAAATGCGTGAGTGAACATGTGTAGTAGTCATTTGAGTTATAAACTTATTCTCCCTCTCTCCCTTCCTCTTCTTCGTGCACTGTCGGTATCACATTACTTTTCACTGATTCAGTATTCGTAATGAGTATTTTGGTCGACACAGTTGGTGGCCTAATATTGTGGGAGAAGGAGGAGGTGGTGGAGGCTACAGTGATGGCAGCCGACTAAGAATGGCAGTTGGGAGAGGACATCTGCTAATGCGTGACACCCTGATCGCGGAATCGCGTGGTTAGTGGGTAAGAAATGAGGTAGATAGGAAGTCAGGTGGATAGGCGAACTGGTGGAGAGGCGGAAATAAATTCAAGGAAGGCAAAATTGGGTCGACGATTCAGTCCAGATGATTAGTCAAACGATTGTTGTGAGTTTGGTTTATGCCGACTAACGCCAGCTTCCTAAGGTGAAAATTGACCTACCTGTGAAGATGATCGAATGAGGAAGAGGAGGAGGATGGGGAATAGGCTAATCAAGTGGATAGCACTGGCACCCATGTAATTGGATACAATGAGTCCGAATTAGGCATTTAGCCTGTTGGCAATCGAAGGTGCGCAGAAATGGGAGGGAGGAAAGTTGAGAAGGAGAGATTCAAAGTGGGTGGCAGGTGCACAGAACATGCAAAGTTGGTGGGTTGTTTCATGCGTAAAATAGTGGATGATAGGGCAGGTGTTGTTAGAAGGAAGGAATGAATAATTGTGTGGTGAAGCGTGAAGGAACGTGAAGTGAATGAAGGGATGAGTTGACGAGTGCAGTCGAGGTAATTGGAAGAATAACATGCAGATGAGCCAGAAGTGTGTGATAGGGTGAGGTATGGATGGGATCCAACAAGAGAGGGGTGAATATGGTTTAGTCAACTTTGTCCTGAAAAGCATGTGCACGCATGCCAGAACCAGAAGTGGCGCTTTGTGGGCATTGGTAAGAGCAGGCACGAAAGGGAGGGATGAAATAATGGAATAAGTAAAGCAAAATAAGTGAGCCAAACGCGTGCACATACACAAGAAAATGGGTGATCAAATTCGAATGAACAGGCATGTAAAGGATGCCGATTAATTGTTTTAAGATAGGATGATTCACGGTAGATAGGTAAATGGAGAGGTGGATACATGGTTACAGGATGGATGGATGCAGGATGGATGAATGGTCACTTGGATGGCTAGGTGGTTAAGTAAACTAATGGATGGATGGAAGGATAAGGGATGGAATACCAAATCGCATATCATTTGGTTAATCGAGGTGAGTGAGAAGGTGGTTTAAGACTACATGGTATCAAACATTTTCAAGAGGAAGTAAATAAAGCAATAATTGCACGTGCGATCTTGTTTGGGATGCTGTTCTGCACATTAGCTGTAGCTCGGCATGGCATCTCATCACTATTTTTTGTCCGTTCTGAACATCATTTGCCAGTCCTGTAATCCACTGGCTGCTTGCAAAACGACTATTATGATCAGAAAAGACTAGAGTGCCAACCTGTCTACCAGATCGAGGGTGTAATTAGAGACCAGGTTTAATGGACTTGCCTTCTACTTATGGATGAAATAAGTAGAGCAGAATTGGTTGGTAAGTAAGGACAGTAAGTGAGGTGAACAAAGTGCTTCTTGCCTCACGTAATTGAGGAATAGGTACGCTCTGACGTTAGTTATTGGGTTGTTTCTTAAGAAGCTTCGTAGCTCATTCACTACTTCCATTGTGTCATGCTAGATGTGCATATTTTAACGGAAATCATAACCCCTTGACCACCCCCGACCCAACCATGTGCCACGGACCTTCAAAGTGTCACACCTCTGCAAACAAAACGGCCATGAAACTGGCAGCGCATTTATACGAGCGATGCTGCCACAGACTGAGACAAAGCCTCTCTTTTTTATCACATCCATCTCCAACAATTCGTGCCGATGTGACAAGTCCCATTCAAAGCCAAATCCCATTCAACGCACATTCACCAAGATGCATGCTGATGCGCGCACTGACCAGCTAGACATCACACCCACCGATGAGTGTCAACATAGTCTGCCTTCGCAACTGTCACGTCTTCTTCGAATAGTGCCATCAGCTTGACTTAAACAATTTGTATTCGCCCGACCCAATTTTACGTATTACTTAGGTGATATTGGACAAATGTGGCTAGGAATTCCCCATGGGTTTAGGACTAAGCAAAGTCCAGTTTGCAAAGCAGGTAATCTTAAGTCACATTCATCAATGACAGTCGACAGTAAGTGATGTAAAATGGCTGATGAGATGTGCGAGGGAAGTAGTAGACGGCTGAAGCAAAGACGTCCCACAGAGAGGCTGGCAAGCAGTTATCCTTTGCAATGCACGCATTGATACACTTATGTGTAACTTGCAAATTGCGTGAATCCGTTTCTTGGACCCACATCAAACCTCCCAAATACCTCCAATGGCCTGACAACGTCGCTTCTTGGACCCACATCAAACCTCACAAATACCTCCAATGGCCTGACAACGTGGTCAGTACTTGAAGTGTTAAAAGGCCTACTCTTAATACACTTTTACCGATTAAGGCAAGAATTAAAAGAGGCACACCATAAACGCAACCCATGCTACACTTATTTAGTGCCATGCACAGCACAAAAATGATGGCGGTCGGTGTAGCCTCCATGTCTTTGCTTTCTATTAGATGCAAATCTAGCAAATATTTGAGGACTTTGTGATGAAAGCACCGAATCCACAGTGCAGCCGCGAAGTTCACCCTGCATCACAAGCGGACTAATGTGTTGTGCTCTTCAACACATCCAACTCACCATCAACCGCTTGAGGAAACGAGCGTCACATCGTTCGTTCAAGGATGACAGCACAGCTGCGAACTGTTGCTGGATGGATAAATGGGTGCGTATTTTAGAAGTCCATCAAGTTTCTATGAATGTAAATTGCATTTAAAACAGAAACATGACTTACCATGTTTGTCTATGCTGCGCAGGCTGGAATACGCAAAAGTCTGGCTTCCTCTATCGCACTTTTATCTACACAATTTAGCATTTGATAAATGTGGGTGCTGTATCCTCTCACTTTAAAAGGACTACCTAGTTCAAAAAACGTGTCAAGATATCTTATTCTTAGAGATTGCCGATCTGTTGAAATAATGGAAGCTTTAAGGAATGTGCAGGCATAAGCTGATTCGGAGAAAGGAGAATGCAATGGCTATATGAACGGCACTAAAAATGGAATCCAGACCATGAAGTTCTGTAGTTAGGTAGCGTTAGTGCTGTTTGCTGACCCTTCCTTTATCCTTGTCGTAAAACCCGCATGCAACCATTCATGGTGGGGTTTATTAGCCTATCCTAACCGGTAAATCAAGGAACCTCTTAAGCCCTACTCCACATCTCTTTCGACGCCTGTGGGCACGATTTTATAACCACCCGTCATCATTTAATGCTTATCATGAGGATAACTCAAGTGTCATAACTTAGTCCTCATCAGCACTCATACAGCATTGACAGCCACAATTCTTGCCTCTCTTCCTAAACAACAGGATGCAAGGACAATCATCCTAAGCAAGTTTGCTCTTCTCTTGCTTGCTGAGGAAAACTGCAGCAGTGCAGAAACGAGTTTATTTGTTGCACTGCTTCTTCCCTTTCCGATTTCTGATGGAGATTGACTTACTACTGCGCTGATTGAGCTCATGATCGCACTGTTTTGAACTGTGACTCCAGGAATGGATAGGCTGCATCTCGCTTATTGAGCTCTGCTTCCTCCACCACTGAGTCACATCGCAAGCTCTTCATTCGTACATTTAAAACAATTTACGGCTACTCACTCATCACACCAAACTCATGGTGCATTAAGAAAGCGCCCTGAATATCGCCGCTCCTAAGGCAAGTTAAAAGTCCTTGCGTGACCTTATCAACAAGGCGGTTCTCATCATTCGTGCATAGAAGGGGTTGTTGTTGCAATTGCACGGAGCGAAATATTGCGAGACAGAAATGTCTCATCACATGCCACTTAGTTGTTTCCGATTCCCTTACCATAATTATTAAGGTGCACTTTAACACGCAGATTAATCAATCAGGAATAGGCGAGGTGAAAACCTCCATTTGGCACTGCGATCCATCCATCGACTTAAAAAAGCACTTTGCTTCATTTTATGTCAGCGACTGAAGTTTCGAAGTGATACGGGCTTCGGTGGATGCAGTAGAGCCACCGACATGTAGACCATGAAATGGATCATTTTGAACACATGCAGTAATGTTTCGCACACGATGTGCACAGGCAGAGTGTCGGATCTGTAGAGTATCGAAACTGTCCTCCCCCACATCCCAATGCTGCGCCTCTCAAAGACAAATTTTAGAGGGTTAACTATAGCCACGCTTCCTGGTTCCTTTAAACAATCCTCCCAAGGTTGCTTCAAACGAGCCTCTTGCCAGTTCCATTTAACTCAAGATATCCTAACACTTTCACTCCTTCCAACGGATGCACTCAGCCTTGTTAAGTCTGTAAATAAAGGCTTGTTGCTTAATCAGTCAGTTGTTCACCCAGCAGCATGAGTGGATGATTACTACTAGCAGATGGCAGAAGTATTATTGTGGTTATGCTACGCAATCGTTGTCGTGTAGCAGTAGCTGCAACATCGCTCCCATTCCTCATACCCTCGTCATGCGTCTGATGCACTCTTTATGACTTTGACACCGGTCAAGTCGGGAGGATGCCTTATTTGGCCTGCTGAAATGGACTAAACACAAATAGTACTCGACTGTGCTTCTGAGATCCTTCCATCGCAGATTGACTCCCTATATTGTAAGACGTCGAGTTCCAAAACAGGGCTTTGGAGGTACACTTGAAGCCGGATAGATTATCCTCACTCCTTTTATCAAACTTGAGGGGCTGATGAGGTACGTCAACGTAAACCCTTGTAAGGTGGTTAAAATTGGCAAATTTCATAAAAATATCCACGTGCACACGCAGTGAACGAGTTGGATAGAAATGATGCTGCTGCAATGGCAGACCAGAGTTCCTGGTGAGGCGCTTTGCTCATTCAAATGTATCTCTAGGAGATGGAACAGAAGGGAATCGCAGATTAAATTGTATTCGCTCAAGGCGCTGCCGAGTGGCTGCACGAACACTTTCAGGGCACAGGACCTGCCAACCTGAATACAGACTCGATCTTCCATCCACTTTCACCTACTATTGTAGAAATGCGGAGCTATAGAAGAGAGTAACCACTTCCAGCCTGGGACTGCTCTGCAAAGATTAATGATATCAAGAGGTCCAAGGTATTTGCCTAATGCTTGAACGACTTCCGGGGGAAGGTCTTTCATCTCAGCAGTGTGTGATCCTTCCCTACAGAGGCATGCACGAATTAAGTTTTCGGGCAATAAAATTCAACGTGTAATGCTCATAAACACTCTAAGCGATCACATCGCAATGCACACGGAAATTATGAGAAGTGCGGTCTAGAATCTGCGGTTGGGAGTGAGTTAAACTAGGGCACTTCAGAGAAAACATAGGTTTAACTTACCTTTTAGTCCATGTCACGAAACCTAACACACAGCTTGCAAATGGGAGGAATGAGTGTGAGGCCGCAATTCTTCTTCGTCTGTGAGCAACGAGGCATAATCAACCTTGGGAGCACCGCTTAAATGTGAGAGCATTGGTTACTTTTGATGGTTAGCCTTCTCTGGACTACACATCGTAGCATTAAAAGCGGCAGCGAAGTAAGGCAATGTGTGTGAGGTCACGGCTTCCTTCTTCTCAGTGAGCAGTATTACCCAATTCACCCCAGGAAGATTGTTTGAAGGAACAGTATTGGGATGTGGAAGGGGGCAGGTTCGATATCCTACAGACTCGACATTCTGTTTGTTCAAACAATTGCTCTCCATTTGCACCGGAGGAGCAGGCGAGTAGCTAGGCTGGTTAGGAACCATTCTCAATGGTGATGACGGTCGAGGACGCAATGGCATAGTCCATTGTATGGTCTCTGAAAAACAAAGCAGAGGGTGGCATTTGCTTCATGCTATGCCAATCAAATCTGTTTTAACCCATGCAATTTCTCATTGGAGGTGGGATTACCTAATGGGGTACGTATTCATCAATTCATATCCAAAGTTTACAAAAGCAATGTTCTGCAAGCTACCCAATTACCACGTAGACTCCATTAGGACTAAAATTTTGCATAAACGTTGATATTGCGTAAACCCGCGATATTGGGAAACTCTCTCGAGCCAAAATAGTGCTCCCGCTACTTGAAATCTATATGAGTACTATGAAGCTCCCCTACAAATCAAAGTATGACTACACAAATGGAAACCCATTGTTTTTGATATAAGGGTAACAACATTAATAATTGACAATGGCTGTTTCCTAAAGAAGTTTATGCAAGCGAGAAATTTACTGAACTGTGGTTTTGAGGCATGGATCATCAACCAGTTACTGTCCCCAGACTAAGTACACCTTGCATCTGTTATGCTGACCTCGGCTCTACAATACCCTGAGCATTGAGTAAATTAGTGAAACTGATTTCCATTAAAAGGATGAGAAACTGAGATTCGCGTGTCAGTCACGCCAAGCTGGCATAGGCAGATGAGAAGTGTTATTCCTCTTCATTGTCTGCGAATCTGTTGAGCAAAGATGTTTTGTTTTGCCTTGCATCTTGACATCACCTTGTCAAAATAACGCATTCTTGAAGACGAGCAATTGCCTTGCATGGAATTGTGAGAGCCAAATATTAGATAAATGCAGTTTGCGCGAATAAGGGATAACGGTTCAACTGAAAGTGGCAAATCGTCTGCCCCCTTTTCCTTGATCTGTGACAAGTATCTTATGCTGGTTTGCCATTAACTTTCTACGGTTCTGGCCCCAGGTCCCCATTTCCTCAATAAACTGCTGCACCAGAATCTGCCGCGAGTAAGTCTGAGGCTTCTGTTTTCCTTTGGCACACGTAGGAAGAAGCAGACTTTTCAAAGGGATGCTATTTGCAGTTAAAATTAACGGTTTTTTCCTCATTGAAGCAGGGTTTGATCACAAAGCAGATGAAAAGGTTAGAACGAGGACCATTATTGCTGCAAATTTGCATGAGAAAGTGTCTTGGAGTTACCAAATATGTAGGTATCCTGATGCAATATGTTAAATTGGTTCCAGATACCCCTGTTGGGAACGTGGTTTCTGGCGCATGGAAAGGAGCAATGTGTGGAAGATCCGAATTCAAAGGCTGTGGTACACTGTGCGGAAGGGTATGGAATGGAAGGGTCTCAAGTTGTTTGATTGCTATCATGGCGCTGACCTTTCATCTCTCATCTTCTTTGATATTTGTTAGGATGATCATCCCGTGTCCATCTACCCATCCACTTTCCATCCACCTATTCATGATGCTGAAACTCTTTAAAAATTGTTTTTAATTCCTTAAAGAGTAAAGCATGTTAGCTGTACTTGCCATCTGGAAGGATTTACTTTCAAGTTGTTTCAAAGTCTCCAACTAGTTTAATTCTTGAGTCCCTTTGTTCATAAACTGCTGTCATTCACACAAGGCGTCGAGTTCTGATTTAAGTGTCATATTGTCGCCGCCCTGAAAACAAGCCCCACTGGTCGACCCTCACTTTGCTTGGAAGTTGAAGCACTTTCAGTTGAGCAGTCCCAACTCTCTGTGGACTTTAGAAGCAGAACAAAAAACTTGCATTAATGCTAAGAAGTAAAGCAAACCGTCTATTGCTATTGGTTGTCGGCATATTCGTGCATATACTAGTGGGTAGTTGGGGCATCATCCACCCGATTAAGGCAAATACATTTGTTTGCAACACTTATATGGACACCGTCCTTTCCTATTGGACATCACGCTGTAGACTTCAAAGGGTGACCATTTGTATTCTCCCCGTGAATAAAATTTTCGACTGTTTTACCGAACCCCAATCGACCAAGTAAATCAACGCCTCTTGAGATATTTCACTGCTGGTGATTCGAGCATGTGTGTTTACGCTGCTTGAACTCGCGAATCAGCTCGCAACTCCTTAACCAGGCGAGTGAGAAAGCGAGAGAAGGGTAGGTCTTGTAATAGCATTTGAACCGATCTTTTAAAGCAGGATTTAACTGAATTTTTTTGCACTAAACACCAACTTCTGCTATTAGTGGACCAACGAGTGCCTAAATTTCTAAGCTGGAAAACTATAATCGACGAGGGGATCGAGAGCGCTAGCATGGATGCGAGTGGAACCAAATATGCGAGCCATTTTCGAACAGGACCCTAATAGTCCCATACTTGTTTGGTTAGTCCAGAAGAAGTAGACGTCAATTACTTGAAGAGCAATCATTAATAAAATGGGTGGAGATAATAAATCTGTAAGGATTAGAAACATGTAAACACATATGACACACACCCCAACGACAGCAAATGGAAACGCTTCACTGCACAAGTCTTTGTGCATCAATGACGGTGCAAGGCGTTACTACCCAAATGGCCATCAAAAACGTTGCTGTGTTGGCACGTCAAAAGCCCTATGAGCTTCTGTTTATTTACTGACACGCAGGATATATGCAACTACTTGTAGGTTTCGGAGTCTCATGGACGGTTTGAAGTGGCCATCATTTGCATATCGCTTACGTGTATGGGACTGAATTGGGTGGCTGTAGGCGGTCATTCTGTTCTCTCCCGAATGTGGGAAATCTTGCGTTCCAGCTGCTTTCCTTTATCTGGCATTATTTCACAGGGTTCTACTTTAGTTGGCCACAAATGCCTGTGCAACAAGGTGCTTGCGGTTCCACCAAAATGTTAATCCAATGCGCAAAGATGTCGTTGGGCCAAAGTGGATCGCGGCTGTCCTCTGAACAAGAGGGTCCTCAACTTTGAAATGTTCAACTTGGCCAACATTATTGTCAAGCAAGATGTCACAGTCTTCGCTAAAGATCGTTCACGAGGATACAAATGAGCCAGCATGGACAACAACAAAAAATAGTTCCTCAACTAGAAGTCCAGATTGAATGAATGTCCGAAATTAAAGTGACCTAATGTGTGGGTTGGTCGAGCTCCCCGGTCGTGATGGCAGGACTTTAATAAACGCTTGCAGCAACCTATCAGACTGCGAAAACTTCGAAATTTTATCTGATTAGTAGGTGTAGATTAAGATTACATCTGTGTGGCACAATCTCCATCAACTGCCTTCCCATATTACGGGACAGCATGTCCTATAGAGCCAATGCAGTGTTACTATAAAGTTATTCCCTTGGGCTCACGATCAATCCAGCGTCTTGTAGACGTTCCATAATCAGTTTAAAGACAGCGCTATGCTCTCGTTATCAGAAGCAGAGGCATGAGTTTCTTTAGCACTGATTGTCCAACGTTTCAGAAATAAACAAAATAATGCTGTGTTTATCAGACGTTGGAGGGTGACCTTGCGTCGCCAAGTCAATTAGCATTGCCTGAAACGCATGGAACCCAATCAGCAACATCAAAGCTGTCTCATCGTTGTCCACCGCTATCGCTTTCGCTTACCACCAACCTGACACTGGGTCCGAGCGCTGAACCTACCTTGATTTGTGCAGGATGCCTAACAGATCGCCTGCGTGGGGTGATGGAAGGTGGGCTAATACGGCACGGTGGTCAAAATCCTAAGAAGCGAAGCACAATCACAGAATGCTGACGTTAACCTTTGCAACCGCGAAGCAGGGTGCCCATGGTGAGCTTGTCTGCAGCACAAACTCGTTTCTAATCATCCCTTTTTGCTAGAGGGTGTATTTTTATATTGCAGAGGAAGTGGTGAGCGAATAGTTAGCTGCTGGATAGGACTGGTTTCTCACATATCTATTGTATGCATCAAAACACTTGTTTGCCACAACTGAAATTCTTGCCGTGTACAGTGTCTCGTCCTTTTCTGGATAATATGGGTTAGCTAGACTCATAGATAATCTAAGCTGCCTGTAAGTATGGCTGTTGCCTCAAAGAGAGCTCTAGAGACATCACCTTTGTTTTCTTTCGGTGGCAAGACTATTCCCTGTGTTTCAGTACCTGCGTAATCAAAATCAGAATTTGCGGAAGAGGTGTAGGCAGCTTTGACTTGACATGGAAAATCGACGTCACACACCACGTTCTTAGCCAATTCTGGACACGTACCTACGTAACTACGCAATCATCCAACAAGGACTCTTCCTTTACTACCAGCTCCATCTTCAGATTCGGCTAGAGTGCTTTTGTGAAGCGAGAAATGAATTGAGTCATGTGTAAGGGAGTGAGTAAGACCTCAAAATCTATTGCTTGATTCGCTGTGCCTTAAAAGAAACGGACTCCACAGAGAAATCGTTTCACTCTAACTAACCTACTTTTTATATTGCAGAGGAAGTGGTGAGCGAATTGTTAGCTGCTGGATAGGACTGGTTTCTCACACATCTATTGTATGCATCAAAACACTTGTTTGCCACAACTGAAATTCTTGCCGTGTAAAGTGTCTCGTCCTTTTCTGGATAATATGGGTTACCTAGACTCATAGATAATCTAAGCTGCCTGTAAGTATGGCTGTTGCCTCAAAGAGAGCTCTAGAGACATCACCTTTGTTTTCTTTCGGTGGCAAGACTATTCCCTGTGTTTCAGTACCTGCGTAATCAAAATCAGAATTTGCGGAAGAGGTGTAGGCAGCTTTGACTTGACATGGAAAATCGACGTCACACACCACGTTCTTAGCCAATTCTGGACACGTACCTACGTAACTACGCAATCATCCAACAAGGACTCTTCCTTTACTACCAGCTCCATCTTCAGATTCGGCTAGAGTGCTTTTGTGAAGCGAGAAATGAATTGAGTCATGTGTAAGGGAGTGAGTAAGACCTCAAAATCTATTGCTAGAATCGCTGTGCCTTAAACGAAACGGACTCCGCAGAGAAGTCGTTTCACTCTAACTAACCTACCCATAAATCAGCTCTAACAGCTATATCGAGGCGATTTCTGGACGACCCAACGAAGTGCACTCCCCGCATGCTTATCTAAGCAGGGATTTTTGTTTGTTAGGTTTTTCTCACAAGATACCTTGACCTCTTTCCATCCCCACACTGATTTGCTTGCAGCACTTTGGGGCATAGGGCAAATTAAGGGATTTGAATCTGAGTAGTCGCACGATGCAATGCACACTGGACAATCTGCCTAGATGATTGATGTTGGCAGTGCCAGCCATCTCAATTCACTAATTCTGGGACGATTTCTTACTGATAACACAGAACAATTCAATGGCAAAGCAATGGTCTAGGCGTTCATAGCGAACAAAATAACGCTGAACTTGACGCGATGCAAAATTTTGACTTGTACGCATCTTGGCTTGCAAAGAACATTGCCAAATGGGTGGCCGTAGGAGGCAGAAGAAAATAGCTGGCATAAACAGAGAAAAGGCTCTTCTTATGATTGGACACAAAATTCTCGTTTACAATAAGCTGGATGGCTTGTTGAAGCATGCGTGGTAGTTGAAGCTTAGCAATAGCTCGCAATGGTTTACAAAACTCCGAAGGACTGTTGTAACGCTTTCTCGACCAAGTTAACAAATGCGAATCCTGCACCCACCAAAGTATTCCTGGTGTGAAATTATAATTACGTACCAAGATTTTTGTAGCTTTGATGGGTTAATGTGCCAAAGAATGCACAATAGATTCGACTAAAGCAAATTAGATGCTTACGAGACTATCGAAGGTGTGGGTGCCCTTACAGCAGCGGCAAAAAGAGTTCTGTGTAGACATCTGTAAATCAGGAAGCACAATGAATAAACGTAAGCATCTATGATGAGGTGGACATGGCAAATAAGGGAATACACACGAATATGGTGCCGCCGATAGTGTCCTTCCAGCATCTCCCACGTCTCAAAGTACTCGTAGCACTCCAGGCAGTAATGGCGTATCTCACCACTCTCTGTAAATTTAACTATGGTGCATAGCGATTAGATAAAAATTTAAGAAAACCTTGCAACTGTACTAAAAACATAGCAGAGCAACAAGGCAGTTCCGGAGTAATTGGGTTAAAGTGTCTATGTACTTACTAGCGTGTTTCTCAATGCAGTGTAGAAAAAGTTCGCTGTTGCTATTAAAACGCAGGGCGCAAATACAGCATTTGCTGTCATTAACACCTATTTTTAAAGTTAAAGCAACAAGATTGTGTTATATGCTAGTGCAAAACACAAGGAGTAAAAGATTAGTTGACTTGGCTTACGCTTTTGATGCACCAAGACCATTCCTTAACGCCTATTTTTAAAGTTAAAGCAACAAGTTTGTGTTATATGCTAGTGTAAAACACAAGGAGTAAAGGATTTNAGATTAGTTGACTTGGCTTACGCTTTTGATGCACCAAGACCATTCCAATGGTGCCGCGCATCAAATTGCACGACGGGCAATATGCCGGAGGGGCTACTAAAAAGTGTCTGCAACACTTGAAATAAAGCGCTGGAACCTTGTCAACAGCTGCAAAAGTGACACGGNAAAGTGTCTGCAACACTTGAAATAAAGCGCTGGAACCTTGTCAATAGCTGCAAAAGTGACACGATGGGATGGGTTCACTACTAAAGCATTTTCATGTCTGACCTAATGATTTGCTACACCTATGAAAGCCACACGGAAGTTGGAAAAGAAGTTTTCTGGCGCATTAACCAAATCAAGAGAAACCCATGTATGCACAAATGCCACGTGAAAATGAGCGACTCTCACCCTGGTGCACATGTAACATGTGTGCTCGGTAAAGGATGCCGTCATTGAATGTAGCGTTGCACGCTCGACAGGACAAGTCCTCCATTTCGACTTAGACATGGATGGAATGAGCAAAAACATGCAATGCCGCTCACACTGCATTCAGTTCAGAGAGTCGAAATTTAATTGGATCACTTCTCATCCACAAGTCTTNTGCAATGCCGCTCACACTACATTCAGTTCAGAGAGTCGAAATTTAGTTGGTTCACTTCTCATCCACAAGTCTGAATGAAACTCCGCCAATTATTAGCAGCACTTTTAAGCTCAGGTCTTTGGGAATGCTAGACTTTTATTTGATGCTTTCTGTTGTAGGGTGCAATTTCGTCATGCTCCCCGTTCCGTATTGTGGATTTTGGCTTTTGTTTTCGGTACACATTTTTCAGGCAGAAAGTCTTATTGAATCCTTAACGACAACGTCGTTTAAGGCAATGACATCCTTTCGCGTTTAAAAGGGATGCAGCCTTGTAAAGACTATTAATCAAATGACTGATGTTTATGGTTCTCAGAATTCGACAGGACAGCGGATCATCGTCAGCATCACCATTATTAAGTCATGGTAATAAGACAATGCTATGTGCGTCGCTGGCAATGGGTATCGGCACGAGCCAAACTACCATTTTATGCAAGTAAAAACAAAGGAGATTAGTTAAAAATACTTTACTTGGACCGCCCTTGAATTAATTGTGCAGCACCACATTTGGGTCCCATGATAGTGCAAGCAATGTCAACAATCGTGCTATTGGACGTCGAAAGCAACGTCTTTCTTGGTAACAGGTGTCTTGGTTGTCAAAGCGGTTGCTTCGCTTGCCACATTAGCCGTTGTTAAAATGATTATGGTATAAGAGCTGCTAGTGTGGTCCATGGACCAATCCAAATAGCAGCTGTGGCAAGTGGCGCCTCAACTACTAGCAAGACAAAATGAATATTTAGATTAACGGTCAGAGCATTAAAGAAGGCGCTGAGGCGCATTTGAATGGTGCTAGCTTGTACCAGTTTGAGGAATGTTCTTCGTGTTGTAACCGGCACAAGGACCTACTTTGTCTCATCGAAATATCTCCTTTGAGCATTGTGGATAACGAGAATTTGAAAAAAAGCTAACCAACAAGCACATCAACTGGGATGGTTATGCATCATTCATGACTAAATAAGGCGCAATCAAATAATTATTTCAAAATTGATGGCATTACCTAAGGTCAGTGGTATTAACATTGCTGATTGCAACGAAGTACGTAATCGTTTTGATGTAATTGTGCATCTTTCAAAAAGTACTTTCAGTGTCAACAGCATAAGAGAATTTAAAAGGAATGAAAACGCTCAGTTTGTAAAAATATTGCGGAAGCGAGTTAGCTGGGACGAGTCAAAGGATAAATGTTTTTTAATTAAAATTCCACCTAATTGCACTTAGACCTTTGAAAATTCATGCTCAAGAGGAGAACCCGGTGCTGCTGATGCTGTCACTGTGTGCGGGAAGCTCTTGACATCAGTGGCAAACGAAAATAACAGCTCCAAAGACAGAATTGTTTAAAGCACAAGTAGAAACTCGGATAAGACTTCGGTATAGAGCCAGACAAGCGTTTTGGAAGATGCCGAACGGGTACCAGGACTTCATCCTGTGAAAGTCGCGAGGAGGTCGGAACTGGTAGACCTAATTAATGTAAACAGGAACAAGGAGATGATCGTGAGGGTGATTTTCGCTGCCTGTCCATCCGACATTCGACATTTGCGTGGCAATGTCGATGGTGCTCTAGTCTAAACATCGCAATCGGCACTTCGAACTGCACACACTCACTGTCAGTCTTAATTCATTTCAGCCGAAAAGGGTAGGCGAAATGCAGTGACTAGTGGATTCCATTCGTTGTTTAATTGGGAAAGGTGACACGCTTGTTTTCGCGCTCTTTCATCGCATTGTAGATGGCTTAGTTTAGTCGGACTGTGGCCATGCTTTGGACGCACATTATTCTAATCAGGTAAGCTGAAATAAACGCCATGAAGTTGTCATTTCCATTGGGTTTGGAATAAAAGGAGACAGTCACGTATGCTTTAGCTGGCAGCAATGTCTTGACTTACCAGAGCATTTCTCGAAGTTACTTTATTAGTCAAAGTAAGGTAAAGGCAAGAATGTACCTTACCCGTTGTGCTATTCCTTTTCATTCCAAGCAGCGGTTACGCTAAGCTTAAAAATGGGCCAATGGATGTGTTAAGCAAAGACAATTTCATAAAAAGCTCGTGAGCTTAATGCACTTTTCGACTGGTTGACATTTAAGAGACATCACTTTGTGTTTGATCGCTGCTCTTATTCAGTAATTTGTTTCCGATTGTGTGCAAAATAAAATGCAAATTTTCTTAAAATTTTTTACAATTGATGCGGTCCTTGCCTTCCTTAGTGTCCAATTGCATCCGCAACAACGGATGATACGCCAGTAAATTTATTCCTGACTTATAATGGTCTTCCATTTCTTGTTACTTTTGCTAGCCTATTGAATGTTCTCACTGGTAGCTTTCTAACTGACAAAAGGAAATTTCTCACATGGCAGCTTTGAAAGCATTCAGCAAGCTCCATTGAAGTTGCATCTTGGGTCATCATAATGGAACAGCTTTGGGGGTCTGTCTTACCAGGACATCAACCCGCCTTCACGAAGACCCTTGACCGAGCAACTAACAACCTAACAACTACTTGTAGGCAATTAGAGGAGGCAGCAACCAAGACAACCACTCTGCAGAATTCAACTTTGCCGACTTGCACACCAAACAAGTGATGGCACTTTCAGGTAGTATGTAGTCTTTTCCAGGGAACACCTACATCTTTGCCGGTAGTCCCTTTAAGAGCTGTGCTTTCATCAAATGCATACGGGCAGTTATTTCTGTACGATTAAAGCATAGTATTATATTGAATGCCATGCGAAGTGGCAAAAAGACAAGTACGAGCTAAGAGACGATAGCAATCACAGGTTACCACTCATTCGTCCAAAGTAACCTTGCATTGAGCTCATTAATCAGCCCATGGCCACGTGTTTGGGCATACGTGGGTTGTATGATGCGCCGATTTCATCGCTATTTATCAGTGCTAATGCTCCGAGTTTCAGTTCAACCGTAAGCATCTAGACGACAAATACAAAAACGAATTCGGTTTTTACAGCATGAAGATATGTACCATTCGCCTTCCAAGACTAACTCCACGTTCTCAACTTTCCTAGCTAAAGTATCACTTCCGAATGTGTTTAATCTAAGTTACTGTTTTAGCTGACTTTATTAAGTAGGTGAGTAAGCGACTCAAGACCTAGAACGCCACTAGCATAATGGAAACTGTCAAAGACATATTATAAGGCGCTTGGCATAGTATAAGGCGCTTCGGCGCATAATGGGATGCTTGCTTGCCCGTCCAATACTTTTATAAACCTTTATCGCCAAACTACTTATGATGTTTGCACGGTCGACTGAATTTTGTATAGCAGTTAAGCTTCAAAGTGTGTATAGAGACCTCCAGCTACGATAGTTTGAAATAATGCTTTATTCCAGCTTAAAAGTGCAGTATCCAAGACCTAAGAGTTTTCAGTGCCAGAGGTGTTATCTGACCACCGCAGCTTATGATGGCACCTAGGAAGATCGGAGTACACATTAACCCAAGCATCCGATTCTTTAATGGTGTAGGTGTAGGCCAGTACTTCATTGGCCAAATTAAAAACCCACGAAACATTAAAATGGACTTGTACATAGGATTATTAGCCGCAACACAGGCAATCCGCTATTCTGCTTAACAACATTAAGATGTTTTTGATCCTTCTAATTGCGCTGCACTTAGAATATTCTCCCAGCGGTATGTTTTCCCAAGAACGACTACTCGTTTACCCACCTACACTTCTACCCCTCCATTGTTAAGCTGAGATTCGTGCGGCTGCACTTTTGAGACAAAATGAATATAATGACTACACAATGATAATATGAATAAAGTGATGTAGGTTAATTGTGTCCCTCCTGATTTTGAATAGGAATTGAGGCAATATGCATAACTAGTCCCAACTGGTAGCTGTTTAGGCAATGCAATGACTTTAGAGTTTTGACAGATAGTACTGGGAGATCCGTGCCAAGTTGTTTGCAGATTAGCAACAAATGTATGGGTTACAGTCTCAAAAGTGATTCCTAGAGCTACTAGCGAAGAAATAAAGAATGGCCAGGATATTTTAGTGCTCTCTCAAACCTTCAACTCAAAAGTTCACTTCATTGGTACATGGTAATCAAACCTATTTCGTGCCGAAGTTTACGCACTTACAAATGGAAATCATAGAGTAAGCTTCTTTGCTGAATTTTGAAGCAGTTCTGGTAATTGTGGGCGAATCAGTCAATTGTACTGATTAAGTTCACTACAGACGATGCGTTTACCACCAGTCCCTCTGCTCTTACTGGTTTTCCAAGTTATTCCATTGGACATTACGCCAACTTGCAAATGAAACTCAAAGCAGCAAGAGATGTTTGATATCGTGCTGGGCAAGTTGTGCTGGAGATTCGCGTCTTACACGAGATTCCTAATTATTTTTCTTCCCCTTCTTATATTTCTGGGCGCAAATAGAAAGAGAACTAAGCTTAGCTTTGCGTAGAATGACACGAATCAAATTTAAGTGTTCTTTTGTAATTTCAAATGCAGAAAGACTTTTCGAACTGATGATCTTGTTGTTTTGAGCTTATTCGTCGCTTTGCAAAGGTTGGATTGCACGTCGAATGCACGCAGAAGACCAGCTAAAGGAGATTCTGGGATTGGACAACACCGATTTCGCTTTGAGGTGACCAAAGTTACGCTCTGCGATTGTTGTTCATTTGAGAGGATATCAGCTTGGGTTCGGTTAGCCTCAAGACTTGTGACTCGCAGCCCTAACCATGATCAAAGTAAGGTTTTCATTAGTCATGTTAATGAAATTAAGCTTAAATACTGATGTCTTTAAACACAAGTGATGTGTAACGATGCAAATTTTGGGGCTGAAATGCAGATCATTGGGACAATATTAAGTGAGTGCTTTTATCAATTGTCTGATTCGCCAACAAGAAGAACCACACTGAGAGCGCTAGGCACCCAGTCGTTTTGCCATGGTCTGTAGGACAAAGCTAATCTTTAAAAGAGTAATTGTCAATGAGATACTCGAGGTATAGCATAGTCAAATGAACCTTTGATATGGAGCTCACCACCTTCGCAACGTCGGGTGTTGTCACCTGCAGACAAGGAGGCAAGATGACAGGCCCACTGGCAATGCTCGCATTATAACCCTTCCCAAATCAGTTGAGACTCAAAAAACCTACAAATTCGTTACGCTACATATTTTATGGTGCCAGATTTGAGCGGTGAACAAGACCTTTTTACATCCTTGCTCAATTAGGCAAAGCGGTAGTTGATTTGACCATTACGTTACCATCCAATGTCAATACCCATCTGTTTCAGCGAAAATCAGCATTCGTCTTATTCCGTTTCGAACAAATCGGCCATGGAGCTACAGTTGTATCTATATGTGGTCCTAAGGGTCGACAATCTCCTCAATTCAGCACCTTCCACCTTCGCCTTGGTGTCCGGCTCGGACGCGTTTCCTATACCTCCTCCACCGCCTCCTTAATAGCAACTGCTATGCTTTACACGTATTTTACTTTTAGTACTACTTGCTTTTAATTCGAATACCAAGTGTTTAGAAAAGGAATGGCACACCACTAGGGGACAAATCAAATTCTGTTGGATATATTGTCCTTTCGTTTATTCCTTTTTTCTAATTCCCTTATTAGTAGCAGCGCAAAGACATCGCTGTCTTGGGATACAAGGAGTAGCTCTGAAGGCAATTGTTTGAGTCTCCGCCGCTGATACATTTGAGCCCATCGGACTTTAATTTAATTTTTTTAGAGAGCTCCCTTACGACATAATGGCGGATGTGGAGAAGAGGAATGATATGGTGCGCAAAGCTGAGAAAAAGCAATGACAGACGATGGCTTGTATGATCTGCATCTATTAGTGATTTGATTCTGGTGCATAATCATATCCGCCTTGCATATTTGGCGATCAGCAGTATTGCAGCGGCTGGAAAGCATGATCTGCACATGGCTTCACTTTAGCAATTAGGCAGATAAAGTGTAATTATCCTAAATTACATGAGTGCAATTATCGTTTTCATACGTTTTTTTTTATTTTGTTGAGCATCCTTTTCAACGTGCCACCAAAGCTACGTGAAAATGGACATTTTCGCACCTACTACCTTCAAAGCTTTACCTTTAAACAGAAAATGCTAACGTGACAGCAAAGAACGGACTAGATGGTAATAGTTTTTTTAATTTTAAGTCCAGTTTTTGCATTTGCGCCTGTATTACCGAAGAGGTCATGCTTTGCATTAATCTCGTTCTGCAGAAGCCACAGAAAGCTGAAACAGATTGCGATCAAATCTTTTGGTCAATAGGAATATTAGTGAATTGCATTGATACGACAAGAAGGAAAAAACCTACAAAAATATTAGGACTGACATGTGCACGATGGCATCTATGCACATACTCAAAAGCGAGTGCTACTCCCTGCACTGCAATAACTTAGCCATGACGTTGTGACTCTTGACCCATGAAAGGGATGCCAAAGGCCTTTGCGCAGAGCATTCATTGAGGTACGCCCAAACCGCGCTTGCTTGATCTTCTCGTGTGATTGGTTGAAGTTATAGGCTACAGAGTTTCAAAGAAGCCATTGCGGCCTAGTGTATTCTATTGAGGACTTAATTAGGTATAGACTTGAATGATTTCATGACACAAAAGTCCCCGAAAGGTTACTGAATCTTTTGCTTGGTTCTTTCGAAGCCACTGCTGCTACTTATGCATAGCTAGTAGCAGGCAAGCAAACGAAAAACACTTGCTGGCATGGTGATGGCCAGTAGAGGTAGGCGGCAATTGATACTTATGAAACGAACCAATCTATTGCAAAGCCTACAATGCTGCAGTTAGTCCCATTTGAATTGTGTTCACTAATGGGACGTCCCGCAATTGACTCACTTCGTGGATCCTACTTCCACTCGACAACTGCTTCTTACGTGTTTTGCGTCTTCATTCTCTTCTGATTTCTTAATAATCCTTACCACACAAAAGTGCACCTAACTCAGTGCCTGTTCATTGCTTGCGTAGCTGTTATTGGCTAGGGCCGCAGTGAAAACTATAGAATAAACCGACCGTTTCAGTGTCCGTAGTGAGACCATGTGCATCCTTATGTAAGATTCTATTGGGTAGCGATGGATTGCTGGTGCCACGTTGCATTGTGCAACCTCAAAAATGGCAACTTTGGTTCCAGCTAACTGCGTGATGCCGCATTTTCGTTCCACTCACCTATTGTTGTGCCGAGAACCTACTCTTGAGTATAACAATGACCAGGATGAAAGATGCAACAGCAGTGAGTGCAAAAATTTTGCCTTATATTGGATGCATGTCTACTGGTAAAGCGAATGAGTAGACGTCTAGGGAGGGTGAGGTATGACAATTCGATCAATAGCATTAAAAGGCAAACAAAGAAGTTTATGATAAGGGCTCAGTTGGTTATTATGCGATGCATTAAATGCTCCCACCGTACAAGGTCGCCATTTATAAGCCAAAAAGTTAACGCAAGTATCACAGAACACTTACGATTTTCGCACACTTAGTAGCGGTTGCTTGCAACCTACCCAAATATCTTACGCCAAATGTCTACAAAACAGAAGACACCAAAGTGTTGCTATAAGCTCTTCTTATGAAATATGCCTGAGAAACAAAGAAATACGTACAGTCATGCTGTGAATGCATATGGTCGAACATCGCATTCCATGTCGGGTGTTCCGAGAAGCACTCTATGCGGCGAATGCGCACTTCAAAATCCTCCGTTACTTGGACTAGAGGATTGCAAAAGTGCATACATTTAGACGAGTGTTGCATGGAAGCCAAAGCAATGGCTGTGGAACAGATTGAAAGAATAAAAGGCGCACACTCACGGAAATGTGATCCGCAGAAATGAATGAGAAGAATTGCGAAGTTTGAGGAAGGAGCGAAGCACAGGTAGCACCAGTTGTGACCCTAGACTCTTTTAAGGTTTAAACAAAGTCCATTTGTCATTCAAAAGGGCACAGAAAGAGAAGGATTGAGAGAGATTTTTCAATTCGCCTTACCTTTTTGATACCACAAGAGCAACCCAAATGTTCCTTGAGGCATTAAGCAAACCGGACAATGCAGATTCAAGAATGCTGCGAAACATTAAACGCATGCGAAAGAAAATGCCAAAATTTTGTCTCGACTGTTTTGATTTAGCCACTTGGAGCGCGACTTTTTAACGTTTGGTTTAAAACAAGAGCTATTCCACCTGATTTTTATTAGTAACTCAACTGAAAATAAATAAGCACAAACATAAAGAGCTGTGCACAAATAAACACCATTAAATATGGACGTGTTTATATGGGCGGAATTGCATGCACATAGAACAGCATCTATAAAAATGACTGGTACCCACCACGGTGGTCGCGAATCGAGTGTATAATAAATAAGAGGAAGCTCGCGAACGGCGCGAAACACACTCTGCATGCCCATGCACACATTTTGACGGTGAGGAAGTCAAGGTGTACGAGTCTTTGCAAAAGAGTCTAAGATAAATTCGAGGAGTGATCACGAAGTCCTCCTGGATCTGTCCTCAGCAGTATATGTGATCAAAATTTTGGAGGAGCAGTTGTTGCATATTTGGTCAAAATTTTGAGCAGTGCGGGTATACGGTTAAAGTTCTTTGCTCTACAACTGTCCGCTTTTTCGTTATTTGCTCAATTAAAGAGATAGCAAAAAATGTAGCTTTCCCGTAAAAGACGAGAAAATTTTGTCAAGAAGGACGATTTATTGCACTGGGCACTTCAGAATACTACATTTTGATATGCGTGCACCTGCACCGTAGCATTTGCGTCAGCAAATGAAAAAGTGTTTGCCAATCTACAAACCATGAGGATAAAATGAGAGTTATGAGTCGGCGTCTCAAGTAACCTAATGCTTGTGGTTATTAAAGGTGTCCTTGAGCCTTCAGATTGGTCTACCCTCCATACTTGTCCAGCACTTACTTTTGTCCAGAGTGGGAACAAAAAGGTGCATGCGAATTTTGCATAGGGTTACGACCATAGAGGTAGATTTTGTGCCGCACTTTCCGGAAAGATGTTGCGCAAGTGAGGTGCTATAGTGACGAATAGGGCTTGCTCCCGCAGAGGTAAAGTTTATCTCGCCCCATGGGAGAGTGCCCAATTCACCCAATCAATGCTATAACTTATAGACGCGAAGCACTAAAGCAAGTGATGGCTTCATTAGCCTCAGTTTCTTACCCTTCAATCATTTTTCGCGAACAGTACGACAGCAGTGGCAGTGTGCATAAGACATCTGATTGTTTCATGCCTCGCAGAGGCAGTCACTCTCGATGGTGGCCTCCGACTGCGTCGTGAAAATCGGATGCCAAGCGTAAGCATAGTCCTCTCTTTTCCAATTAAAATAAGAAATTTTAACATTGGAAAGAAAGTGTAACGCTGCATTATCCCCATTTACAGCCTGCATAAATTCCCGCCCTGTCCTTTGGGTTGCATACAGTCTACACTCGGTTCGTTAGAGCCCTAATCACGCACCTTAGGTGCGATTGTGTTGTGAGATAGTGGCAGACTCAATGCCATGGCGCCAGTTGTTGTTATACTCGGCACACTCCATTCAAATAGTTGTCTCGTTTTTGTCAAGGCTAGCACGCTTTCTCTTCACTTTTGCCTGTGATGATTGTTGTTGACTTTCGCTTGCCATTACTATATGGCAGCCGCTTCACTGATCCTATTAATTGGAGATGGCTAAGTTCAGCTTCTAAAACGGTCGATGTTCTGCTCTTTGACTATGAGCTAGTTAATCGGCGTACATGTGCTTTGGCAAAGTAAAAAACTTTATCCACTCTACAAGAAGACTGAGACACATTTGGCAACAAATTAGCGTTCACTGATCATCAACACATACGACCATGTGACCTCACATAGATGTTCATACAACTAAGCGAAGTTCTTAGCCAAAATTAAATCCCTGAATTCAGATTGCGGCTGATTATTATTGTTGTAAAGAATGACAGCTGCTCAACTAGCCCTTATTTGCAAACTGACTGGCGAGATCACCAACTGTGCTAGTGCTACGTTTCTGGCTCACCTATTGCGGCACTCCCAACAAACCTACCTAAGGAGATCTGGTGCTGAGAATACCAGCACACGAATGTTTAGCGATATGTCCAAATGTCGAGAATGCATGTCGTCAAGTTCGACATTAAATATTTGCAAAGTTGGTATATATGTGGTGGAAGGGAGAGATTTGCAACGCGAATATTCACATGTAAGAGAAACACAATCCCATCCTTTTTGAGATTGTCCTCAAATTAATGGGCTGCTCTGCTATGAAGCGCCGAGTAACAATAGCTCAACCGTTTAAATTCTTGTTTGCTAGGTTTAGTAGTAAGCCGCGTGGCACTTTTTTCTTTATCAATGCACAATATTTGATGCTAACTAACTGAGTCGCGCCACACTGCAGTGCTATGTGAGCGCAAAATGTGGATGTATTATCACCCACTTTATCCAGACAGCATCAGTATATGTCAGCGGATTGTGAGACCATCGCCCCTAATCGTCAGCTTCCTTGTGACAGTAAAGGAGACCTCCGTAAGTAAAAAGGTAAAATAGTTTTAGCCTAGAGGTATCAGTAAGGTGGTACTTTAATCAGTAAGTTGCATTAAGGCAGTGTTGTTTACCATTTGCATGTAGTAAAACCCCTACATGTTATGTCATTGAGAGGGTTTGTGATCCTCTCAATGTACACTACGGCACCTACATGTCAACTCGTCGAATTACAATTGTCAAATCTAGTGCGCAACGGATTGTACAGGCCTATTTAATGTAGCTGCGTTTAATCGTCAGAATGCAAGACAAAGAAAAGTGGCCTCGAAACCACCTACTCATTAACAATGTGATTTTGTTGTTTAACGCGTAGCTGATTTTACTCCATCTCACAAAATATTAATCTTTTCTAAAAAGATAAGAAGAGTATGCGAAGCGAATCGGCAAGTGTGCAAACCATTAATATTTGCAATGTCAAATATCAATGACATAAAACAAGATGCCTATAGAAGATTTCGATTGTCCTACGAACTACTCCTTCTACCTAATAAGATGGCTTTGTGACGTTCGCCACTACAAGCCCAAAGGCTTTTGACAGAACATGCTAATGTGTGTCTTCAGCCGACTACAGACCCTATATTTCTATCAATGACAGGGAATTGGAAAATGCGCGGGTGAAACGTGGCATATAGTTGGTATTTGAGTGTCAGCACTCTTCCTAGAAGGTTATGTAATGGCCTGTAAGTTCGCCATGACATTATAATCAGCTTGCTCTAATGCTTGCCGCCTCTTTGACCGGATCCTTTCCAAATCTGCGCCGGCCAAAAGCCTTTTCCTGGACTATCCAATTTACCTGATCCACAGCTGCTACATTGAATGACCATAAGAAGAAGCAGAATCGAAGTGCTATTATTGGATGATCTGCGCCAATTGCAATGCTATTTGCATGTCTGTGCATAGGTGCTTCGACGATATTAGCTTTAGTGGCTGCGAATTTACTCGATTTTATTTCCCGCCATTGCATCAGATAAAAGAGTGGAGCTAAAGCCCTCACACTGTTTGTTTGTCAGCAGAATTGGTTGACTTTAGTCAGCGAGCACAACGAATGAATGAGCGATGAGTGGCTTTTCTGGGACTTCATGATCTAAATTCTGGTAAAGTTCACTTTTGTACTACAATGAAATTAAGCGATTCTTCGTCTCCTTATTTAAAGCCAGGTGTATTCCATGGCTATTTTAACCTCACAACACGACACATGCTTCCGTTAGGCACTGGGAGATGCTCTGCCTCAGTCGCTGTCCAACTGCTACTCAACGTATCAAATCTCAAGATGGAGTCACAAGTCGCACATCGACTTGAATATGCGACACAGCATGACCGTGTGCTGTTCCGGAGTCATGACATGGTATTTGTGTGTTTCAATCCTTCGAGGAATTCACTATGTGCCATTAAGTTTTCATTGTTGCCCTGAACATTGGCAGTATGAGCATTAAGATGCACCATTTAATACCAAACTTTGTTAAATTATCTACAAATTTGTTTACATGGCTTTGTCCTTTGTATGCCCTCTAGCATATTATCTTTTCTTACAAATCACACGAGTTCGCCTTTTTTCTTATCATTCTTCCCAGTGTTTATATGATAAATACTCTCATTCATTCCCAAAGCATCGCCTACACTCTTCTTATCTTCTTTTGTCCTTCTTCCTCAAGATTCTCTCTAACTACATGCGCATTTATCCACAAACTATCTGTCCGGTTCACGAAATTTCTTTTGGCCACCAGAATCAAAATGGGTTCATGCTTCATGCGCGACCACTCTATTCTCTATATGAGTTGACAAGCCGAAGCCTAGGTCATGACTTCTCGCGTGTTTTTGCCCTCGCTGCCCATAGCATCCAGGGTACCAACTAGGTAGCGGTACAGCGCGACGATGTTACGGCCATTATTTCTTTAGCTGGATGCTTGCAAACCTGATTTCTCATGCCTATTTACAAACAGCAACTTTCGTTATAAACTTTTAAAAATACCATGCGTTATTACAATTTATTATGCCGCAACGCACCTGATCAGCGTACGATATTAAATCCGCCCTTAAGTTTCTGCACCTCAGGTGACTTAAATGCAGATCTGCGATCAGTGAACATTGGTAAAGAGCATCCATTTACTTTGGAAGCATTTGCATTCAACGAATTTTACTGGTATGCAAATGCATTGAAAGAAACTGGAAGGTGGATCCCAGCGTTTAGCTAGGAGCAGTTTTATACGATAATGCAAAATATTGAGTCGTACAAACAAAATAATTCCTTGCTTGGTGTGGCGAAAGGCCTGTCAGAACGATTAAAACTTTGCATGGTTATGGATATTTTCAAAACTAGACCATCTAACCTATGGCCGTCTTTAAGTGAATGTAATTAGGATTAACAGAGAAAGAGTGTGACAGCAAACTAAAAGGATGAATGTAATGAGGTACCGTTGCGCCAAAATAGACGGGTAGGTCACAAGGCTGTGGAAGTGTTTCCATGTGAAGGGTCGAGGAATTGGGTGATGAGGTCAGAGGGCGGGAGGAAGAAAGTGTCATACAATCTGATAGAAAAATCTGTTTTTAGTTGACAACTTAAGTAGCAGTAGACGTATGGATGAATGCATGGATAACCGTCTTCAATGCACCAGCTGCCTATCGTCGGCCCGAAGGTCCATATAAAGTAGCTACCACTACTAAAGATGGCACTGCTATTAAGATAGCACTGTTTGACAATGACAGAGAAGCCATGGGTCTCCCATCAGTATTGCCTAAAATGTGCGGTGTGGCGCGCTAAAATGACTTATATGCCATGCCCTATTGGCATGGTGTAGCCTGCTTTTCTTTCACCTTAGCCCTCCTATTCTAAAATTCCTCGACCAAGAAGTGTCACTTGAACCAGCCAAATGTGATTGGGTCCCTTATCGCATAGGCAACTCCTTTCGTACCTGTAATGCGGTTCTTAGAATTGTGTGTGGTAGGGCGCAACAGACTACAGGGACAGACAAAGAATTGGCCAATACCTTATCTTTACAAATTGCTGCAAAGATTGTTGCTGTTAAAAGCCTCCAACTCCTTTTATGCGATCACCTCATGCTACTTTTGCACATTGAATAGGGGCGTTAACACTAGCTGCTCACTAGAGACATTCCCAACACAGAGTAATGTCTTGAGTCGCTATCTTAATCATCTTAACACTCTTCGAGCTGAGGAATCGTTAAGTAAGCAAAAACTTCTCACAATCTACACTCTCAACTTCGACTCCGTCTGCCATCCCAACTTGATGTGCTTCAACTTCACTCACAGCATTGCTGCAGCTGTGCACTACGTGCGCTCACTGATGTTGACTAACAATGAGACGTTTTTCCATGCCGCACTGGGCCACTTATATGCGTCTGGCTGCCCGATGCAGGATGCCTCGAGAGCGAGCACGCTATATGAAATCTTGCAAGATTCACAGGTTGGTAGTTGCAGGCTTTGATATTTCCCCCTCAAGTGTTGACACCCAAGTTCAATTGACACAGTGTATATACATGTCATGCAAATATGTTAAATTCGTAGGCTAATTATATGCCGCCTTGTTTAATGTTGCAATGCAGTGGAGTAGCAACCATTCGCGGAACGACGTTAACTGTGAGCTATGAAAACGGGCAATTGCCAATCACGTCTCTTGTATTAGGCCGACTGTTTGAAATTTGAGCTAGGAAATAGTGTGAGAGTGTAGAATCAGATTTTGCTATTAAATCTGTCATCCCAGTAGCAGATTAGCGCATGTCGTTCGTGTTATTGTATGTGTTTTTTATAGCAATTGGGAAATTCAGCACAATTTTAGCACAACCACCTCGCCATCCAAGTGGCCATTCATCCATCCTGCATCCATCCTCTTATCTATCCATCCATCCATCTATCCTGTCACTATGTATCCACCTATCTATCGTGAAGCACCCTTTCTTAAAACAATTAATCAACATCCTTTACATGCCTATTCATTCGGCTTTGATCACCCATTCATTTGTGTATGTGCGTGTTTAATCCACTCATTTAGCTTTACTTATTCCATTATTTCATCCCTCCCTTTCGTACCTACTCTTACCAATGCTCACAAAGCACTACTTCCGGTCCTAGGATGCGTGCGCATGCTTTTCAGGTCAGAGTTGACTAAACCATATTCATCCCTCACTTGTTGGGCTTCCATCCATACCTCACCCTATCACACACTTCTGGCTCGCCTGCATGATGTTCCTTGAACTACCTCGACTACATTCGTCAACTCATCCCTTCATTCACTTCACGTTCCTTTACACATCACCACACGATTATTCATTCCTTCCTTCTTTCTAACAATACCTGCCCTTTCATCCACAATTTTACGTACGAAACAACCCGCCGACTTTGCATGTTCTGTACACCTGCCACCCACTTTGGATCTCCCCTTCCCACATTTCTCTACCACCCATTTCTGCGCATCTTCGATTGTCAACAGGCTATACACCCAATTCGAACCCGTTGTATCCAATTACATGGGTGTCAGTGTTATCCACATGTAAGGCCTCTTCCCCATCCTCCACCTCTTCCTTATTCGATCAACTCCACAGATGGATCATTCCCACCTTTGGAAGCTGACGTTAGTAGGCATAAACCGAACTCACAACAATCGCTTGACTGGTCATCTGGACTGAATCGCCGACTCAGTTTTGCTTTCCTTAAAGTTATTTCTGCCTCTCCACCACTTCACCTATCCACCTGACTTCCCACCTACCCACCTCATTTCTTACCTACTAACCACGCAATTTCGCTATCAGGGAGTCACGCATTAGTAAAAGTCTTCTTTCAACTGCAATTCTCAGTCGCCTGCCATCACTGCAGCCCCCACCACCTCCTCCTTCCCCCACAATATTAGGTCGCCAACTGCGACGACCGAAATATTCATTACGAATACTGAATCAGTGAACAAGTAATGTGATACCGATAGTGCACGAATAAGAGGAAGGGAGAGAGAGGTAGAAGGAGAGTCAGATAATGTTGACCACTCAAGTGAACTCCGCTCATACTCACTTACGCATTCCATCGTCTTCTATCATTCATCTTGCTTCTCCACCTAATCGTCGATCCCACTACCCACTACTTCGTCAATTCATCAGTCACACTCCGTCATCTATTTACCCTCGGTCTACTTCCCATCTTCCACCTCCACATCCACCGCCTCCCTCTCAATCTCTCTGTGACCCTTTCTTAAACACCCATTCTCTTGTTTCGAATAAGTCTGTAGGCCAAAAGGAGGAGAAACGGAAAAAAAGTAACAGTGACTTAGGCCACCATCTTCTTCTCAACCCCTGATCCATCCTATTTTCCTTCTCCTTCTCCTTCTCCCTCACCTCATCAGCAATGCCTGTTTCCAGCATTGCCACAACTGGTATCCTAGTTTATTTCACTGACCACGGTAAGACAATGGGTTGCGTCTTCGAGCGTGTTGTTTGATGTGAACTCATATTCATTCCACAAAGTCGGTTCCTACAGGCTTCTCTCGAGTACATGGCCAGGTGAATGGGGAAATGAATACATTCAGAAACGTATGGAAGAAGGAGGGAAAATAAGGAAAGCGGTGCCACATCACTGTGTGGATGCACAAGCGTCTTGCTTCCCCTTCACCAGATAGATGCAACCACTGCCACTGTCGTTCCTGGTTCAAAAATAACAATTGGCCTGAGTTGCACCTTTGTCAGCTCCATGGCAATCGTTAGGAATGAGTCGCCAATTTCTTTAGTCATTTCCTACCTCCATTTGCTCCTACTGTCTGTAAATTCCCGAAACATGTCCTTCTACAAAAAAACTTTAGGGATTAAAAGCTAACGACGAGCGGTCCCTCCTAGATAGTGCTTTTACTTCAAATCACAGTAGTGTGGGTGATCCCTCTCATTCCCTTACGCCTCCATTGCATCTACAATGGCACAAGAAATTCGGCCACGGTAGAAAGTCACAAGGGCAAGTGATGCCTGCACCACAAATCCACCTACAAGGAATGCCGTTTCCGAAGCCAACGTCAGAGAACATTACTAGACACCACGCAACACGTGATACCAATCGATTCCAACGTGACAAATTCAAAGTGGTCACTCACATAACAAACCATCAGAGATGCTCTTCCACGCCTTGTCTCGTCTGCAATTATCCATCCTTCTTCGTGCTCTCCTTCCTAGCATTCAACTGTTCGTCAGTGTCTCCTTCCCAATTCGTTTCCTCCTCGTCTTCGGTCTTCTTTTATCCTTCAGCTCCGTCGCCTCCCTCTCCATCGCCTAGTCGCTCTCACCTTCCCACCCCCGCCGTTCCAAAGACATCACAGGCCAAATTAGGTATATATTGTGGCGATTAAGAGTTGGGTACATTACCGACCCCTCATTCTCCTCTCCTTTTCCTGTTCTATCTTCTTTTCCCTTTCCCTTGCCTTACTTCCATGTGTCGATTCAATGTTATTAAATGTGGAAGCTTGTGCAAATTGCATGGAAATGGAAAACCGTGTGTAACACTTTCGAGTATGCCATCAAAAAGGGAAGTCAAATTCCTTCCATTCAGCCAGTTGCTTCATATTTTATTTGGTCACATGGCTAGATGGATGAATAAGTGGATCAGTTGCGAAATAAATGGGAGAAAGTGGGAAGAAAATAAAGCACGCTGCAGCACAGCACTAGGTAGACACATACTACGGTGTACATTTTCAATCCTCATTTCTCCTCCTCCTCTCTCCTTCATTCGATTTCCATGACTTCACCTCCCTTTGCCTCTGTTTTAATCACTACTTTGTCGTCTTCAGCTATACATTCAGTTTTCCTTGCCTCTACTGAAGAATGTATGCACCGCAACAATTCGGCCTAGGATAGGCTCACTGGCAAGCTTTGCGGGTAAGTCGTCGAAGCCCTTAATCAATTCACACCCTGCACCACACTTGCTGCCTCTTACCTGCCTTCACAATCACCGAATAAGCAACAGCATTAGGAGACCCACTGACGTACAAAAACTTGTTCAGTATTCATACCACACTTTGTAAGTACTGCTAAAGCATCGACAATATTGATGCATCTTAGGGCCATTAAAACGCCTCAAATGAAGCAACGAAGCATCCACATTCTCTGTCCCTACCCACCCCTTATTCGCCCACCTCACCACCCTCTCGTACCCACGATGTTCTATTCTCCATAACATATTGCCGCAATGCGTAGAGAGACTTCACTAGTGTATCCCCACCAAGAGTATACTCACCGATTTTAGCCATCTACACCTCGGCATCTCTTCCACACAATAGGGCACAAAGCCAAAAAATCAAAAAATATTTCAGCATTATCTACTTCGTGTCAGGGGATGAGAATTTGTTCAGGCAACCCAACAGAATTGATGTCTTGACCATACTGATCTGGCGTTCCATTGGGCTGGAGAGTTGGAGTCAGGAGCGGATTTGGCAGTGCTACCAACATCTTCCTGACCGACAGCCCATATCAGCTGCTTTCAAAAGTACCATCCAAGCTCCTCCAAAAAGTCACATTTTCGTGCAGCGATTTTGTTGCACTAGCAGACATAGTTTACTGAGAGCTTTTCACTTGGCTCCGTTTCTCGTATGTCGATGCACTCAGCTCCCTCTGCGGCGTCTATCCAAAGTCGCATTTACATCCTGCTTGCTGTTGTTGCCATAATGAGGACCAGATCCCTTCACGTGGTGTTGGAGAGGCCCGAAGTTAATGCAGCGCCTAGCACAGAAGTGGAGAAAAAACGCAGGTTACCATGACAAGTCAGACATTATTGGCATTCCTAGCCACAAAATCCGCCAAATCGAACATTGTCACCGAGATGCTGACAAGTTTGATGACAAAATTAGGAACTCTTGTGCGATGAGTGCCAGCACAATGTCACATCGCCATCCAAATCGTTGTCACAGAGTAGTGCTGACGGTTCCACTGCCACTTCCTCGTCATTATCGCCGTAATTGGTGCTGCTGCGAGCAGACACACACACGTTTTACTACAGAGTTGAATATCAACATTGACCACCACATCCTTCACTGACGCTGGCGGTACTCCAGCCACTTTTTGCATTTGCTCAATCGCAACATGTAACTGTTGGAATAAATAGTCCCCTTTGTTAGAACCAAAAGCTTATCGCTAACATGGATCTCGTTTCGAAAATCTTTCTCATCCAACATCGAGGAAGAAGTGTGCTTCCTGAATGAGCACAATCCTCACCAGTGCTTCCACTTCATTAAATCATTAACGATGGAGAGTGCCACTCACCTGCACTCCCTTTACTCGTTTCAAGGATGTGAGAGTCAAGGAGGAGTGGATAAATGTAAATCTATCACACATTTCAGAGCAGGTATCGCACACCCCTCTGCTCGAGTAGGAGAATTTCGCAGACATTGCCGATTCCCTGGCTATCAAAAACAGATCCCATGATTCATGCGTAGATGTAATAGCAAGTTTCGCCTATTTGCTGGCGCAAATTCGGCTACACACAATTGGGTAAAGTGGAGGTGATCCGTATTGCTCCTTCCCCAAATTCCTTTCCTCCACTTGCGGTTTTACTTTCGATGTGACACCTAATTGACCGGACTTGTTAATCAACTTCCCTTCTTCTCCCAACTGACCGAATCTAATGTGGCTTCCATGCATCTCTGCATTTAAAAGAAGACCTTTCGAAAATGCAGTTAGTTTGGCCATTGCTTTGCCTTAGACATTCATGCAAGACCACCTCGTCAACCGCTCAGTGCTGTCAACTACACCACCAATACTTCTAGGTTAGAGTAGAAAATTATTATAACATGGCGTTCGTGAGCATGAGTAAACCAAGTCTCATCCACTCGCAAAGTTTGTAAGCATCAATAAAGGCTTGTGATGTGGTGCATCACGATAGAACAACTCTCCGCGTGAGATTCGGAGGTCAGCTTGTTGAATGCCGCCTTTTGATGGTTTAGCCACTCCTCCTCCTCTACGCTCTAGTTCAGCCTGCCGCTGTCATCGTCTTGGCGAATTTATGCAAAGTATGAGGGTAAAATATGAGGGCAGTTGATATTAAAAAGGCGAGGCAAGTGGAGATGTGAGGGGGAAAGCGTAATTCACCCACTAAATTTTCCCATATCGACAGGTGGTTTGCTGAGTCGCTCATTTGGATTACTCGCAACCGTCTTCACCCATGATCCACTAAAACTGACATTGCTGTTCAACATTTTGATAAGATCCATATGATCGAAGTGGTCGCTCATCTCACACCCACTAACTCGCCCATCCACCGAAACACTCAATGCTTGTCTCATCACCTTCTACCTAGTCCCGCCCACATGAAAGGCTAAAGAAGGTAATGCAGTAATTAAGCTCTGTTTGAATCAAACAAACATGCTACAAAGTGTAGGAAAGGGGCAGAGGAAGAAGAAAGGGCAAGGGAGTAGGAGAATGGGCTCTAACTGCTGAGATGACAATAGAGATGCCAAGGTCCTCCATGTCTCCTTCTGACACCATTTTAGCATCGTGACCCCAAAATAGTCAATGAAAGTAAAATCGAAGGAGGAGGTTCTAGCTGGTTATCCAATCATTCCCTCAAGACAGTTCACTAATATACAGACAGTCTTGCCTGTCCTTTTCTAAAAACACGCAGGGTGAGAAGTGGTAGCAAGCACTTCTTGTTAGTAATTCGAATACAGGGGAAGAATGATTAGAGTTGTGCTGGTTCAAGGAGACCACTTTTTTGGCTTTGTAATGGAATAGGCAGAGTGATGAGGTTTATGCTGGTCCACAGGGTATCCTTCCTACTCGAGAGCAGGTGATGACGTTTCCGTAGCAATAATCGTGTTCGTCGAACGCTTCTAGCTACAAATTGAGGATCGTTTTGACAAGTATATCTGCATTGCAAATGTGCCGAAATGACGATGCGGCTGGAGGTTCGTCTGCACTCGAGGTGGCCATTCAACTCAGTGCCATATCATTGCCGAGAAGGCGGTGGTAGGTCCTCAAAACTGCTCTGCTTACAAATAACTTTCCTCTGCATTGTCTCAGCTAAGCCCTTCTTCTTATTCTCATCTGGCTGTATTTGATTCTTGCATACTTGACATCGAACTTTAAACAAATGCATATGCTTGCACACCCATAAATTTTATGACACTTGAAAATAACAGTTAACTTGCTGGTTTAGTAGCTAGAGAGAAATAAATGCCACTTGAAGTGACTGAGATACGAGTTTGCGGTCGGTGACAAGGTCGTGTGTTTCGAACCATAGTAGACTCGGAACGTCCTTCACTGACGTTCGAGAAGGCATCAAACGAAAGCAACTGTTTCATCCTTATGCATCACGATCACCCTTGGGGGTCCACTAATTGGAAAAAGCCTAAATGCCACATGTGTAGAATTTGTCATATTGCTTGTGGGGTGTGCAATATTTTGCGCTTATTTTCAAATCGAAATCACCCATGCAAGAATTGAACGCATCGAGGTGGGAAGAAAAAGACTTTGCTGAGAGGATGTAGAGAGGCGACGGATGGTGACCGAGCAATTCCGAGGGCACAATCCCCTTGAAGACCCACAACCCCACATTGGTAATTAAAAGCCGGATGTTTCCTCGGCACTGATAAGCGACCTCACTGTGCATGTGGGTGACGCAGGAAGAGTAGGAGGAGGAAAAGGAGAAGAATAAGGAGTTGAAAATACCATTTTCTAGTGTAGCCACTCCTGCCACCTCGTGCTGAGATTTCCTCAGCAAATCAGCTTCACCACCACACCTCAACCGTCTGCCTCAAAGTGTGGTGACGCAAGCACACGCACCAGATTGACTATCTCACCATCCATTAATGGGCACGAATCGCCGGTCGCCTCGTCACGTCGGCACGTGATATTTATATACTTGACCAAGTAGTCATCAATGCCAGACGAAAAGCGTTCAGCAAACACACTTCTTGCTGCTGAACCGTCATCATTCGCCACCGAGAGAGAAAGGTACTCTCGAAATCAGCATTACTCTCATCACTCTGCCTCGCTCATCATAACAGCAAAGTGGAGTTAAAGCCGAGTCTATCGCACATTTCAATGAATTTGTTGGTTCCTGTGATTGCATCTATGCACCCTCTTCCCTCTCACATCCCTGCATAGCTTTTATTCCCTCAGAGAGAGTAGGGTGAGAGCAGGTAGGGAGCACTCCTCATCGGTAAAATGATGCTAAAATCAGTGAGTACTTTAATTTTCTGAAGGTAGGTGACGACGGTTAGGTCACCAGAGGCGTGTTCACTAAATGCCTCTCTCTTGACATTGTGGACTACCTAGTAAAGCATGTATATTGCAAGTGTAGTAAGGATAGTGAACGATGTAGCGGTCAATCTGGCCGCTGAATTCGGCAGAATGTCACGTGTGTCTGTGTCTCTGCCTTCTTTCCCTGCAAGTGCCTAATCCTCATCATGCCACCTTGTTACTCATGTCACAGTGATGAAGACTGACACCTTCCAGCTTTTAATGCACTCGTTTCGAGGGAATACAGGTTAAGAGGGGAAAGATGAATTCCATTCCATTACATGCCTTTGTAAAGTGTGTTGACACACCAATGCTGACATTGCTGCAGCACACCTTTTCTTGGAAGACACATCACAGCCAATGTGGAAAGAGGTGGTTTACAAGTGGCGTCTGCAGGATCTGCAACTAAGGTGTGCCTCTCCCTTTTTTTGCACCGAAACTTAGCCCAATCACTAAACATGTGATGCCTGCACAGCTCGCCTACATGGACAGGCAGGCGTCTGCTACTGGTCAATAGAGTCTCTTGATTTCAATCCTCCGCTTTGTCTCCATTTCTGACATTTCCTCTGCAATGTGGAAGCGGTCAGAAAAACTTGTATTCTCCTCGGCTCTCAGGCCTTGGTGGANTCGAGGGAATACAGGTTAAGAGGGGAAAGATGAATTCCATTCCTTTACATGCCTTTGTAAAGTGTGTTGACACACCAATGCTGACATTGCTGCAGCACACCTTTTCTTGGAAGACACATCACAGCCAATGTGGAAAGAGGTGGTTTACAAGTGGCGTCTGCAGGATCTGCAACTAAGGTGTGCCTCTCCCTTTTTTTGCACCGAAACTTAGCCCAATCACTAAACATGTGATGCCTGCACAGCTCGCCTACATGGACAGGCAGGCGTCTGCTACTGGTCAATAGAGTCTCTTGATTTCAATCCTCCGCTTTGTCTCCATTTCTGACATTTCCTCTGCAATGTGGAAGCGGTCAGAAAAACTTGTATTCTCCTCGGCTCTCAGGCCTTGGTGGAGGCACAAGAACATTTCTTTCTGAAATTGGTTGTCGTAACCGGCATCACTTACCTTCGAATGAAATTACGCATCTGTACTTGAGATATCAACTGAAGTCTAGGACATTTGGGCGGACCAAATGCCACAAAAGGCTTGCAAGTAGGTTAAGGCGGTACACAAAGTTTCGTACGGTAGTGGTGCAGTAAAAAAGATTTTTATTGGGTCGCATCCAATACATAGGATGACAACTGATGGTAAGCAATGCGACTCCCTTGCATTCATGAAGCACATTGCAACCATGAACGGAGAAGGCGGTGAGCCATAGCTTGTCACCACCGTGCACGTAGATGCATGCAGTTGTGAAGCTGTCAGCATAGAAGCCGATGAGGCAGCAATAATCGCCAATGAGAAGTCCACGATCAGGCCGATTGGTTGAACAGTAAATGAAGTTGAGGTCAATCAATGCCAGCCTCAGACCTGCAGATGCCAAGGCTCGGGTTCCACTTCTAGAGGCTGTGAATGACTTGCGAAATCAGGTGCATGCTGTGAACGCTAGACTTTTGCCTGAGCCCAATCTTTCAGGCCAAAAAGGAAGGCTTTGCATGAGTAACTTTTAGTGAGGAGCGCTTTCTATGCGTAATTAACAAAATCCACGTTACTAATGAGAAAATTTTGGAAGGAATACATGTCCCCGTGAGTGCTTAGTACGAACTGTGGAGAGGTAAAAGAATAAGACACTGCTTAAAACTTCTTCTGTGTGATTCAAGTTAATCTGCCGAGATGAAATTTTAAATGAAATGTTGTCGATTAGAGGGAAGAACAAATGTCTGCTCTGTCAGGAGAACTGAAATGAATGACAGCTGCTGCTAATTATTTGATTTGTCGACCTCTAAGTTGAGGAAATGAAAGACCGAGTGTGTATGCCAGAACAGGTCTGTCAGCCTGTTCTCTTGGGCACTTTTCAAAAAGCCAGACTGATGTAACTTGAATTTCACAGCCGGCAGCTAAACCAATCGACGTAACATTGGAATAAAAGGGGAAAAATATTTAAGGAGAGACTACCTGAGTGGCAAAAAGTAATGAGACATTTCATGCAGGCGAAAAAACGGGAATACCAACACATCAAATCTGCTTCAGCTGTCACCCTGTGAATTCATGCGAATTCAACCTGGTCTTGTAAGCGGACTCCACCTCGTAACATTTTGAATGCACTTCGCGGGGGTCATCAGCAGCAGCACATCAGTTCACATCTGACCACTTGATTTGTTCCTTTCTTTCGATCCACTATGCTACAGCTTCCTCTTTCTACCCAAAGCAGATATCCCGTTTCTCGTTTTTCTCGAGCTTAACCACAACCATTTCATGAAAATTCTTGATGCAGGGACTTTGAAGACAATGAAGTCAGCAACCGCTAAAGCCTTGCTCTTTCTTTGCTCCATCTTTTCCTTTCCTCCTCCAGTCCACAAGTTCCTTCCATTGATTTCAATCCTTGCTGCCTTCAGCGTTGTCCTCTTTTTCTCTTGGGCACTTTTCAAAAGGCCAGACTGATGTAACTTGAATTTCGCAGCCGGCAGCTGAGCCAAATGACGTAACGTTGGAATAGAAGGAGAGACTATCTGAGTGGCAACAAAGGTAGAGACATTTGATGCAGGCGAAGAAACGGGAATACCAACACATCAAATCTGCTTCAGCTGTCACCCTGTGAATTCATGCGAAGTCAACCTGGTCTTGCAAGTGGACTCCACCTCGTAACATCCTGAATGCACTTCGCAGGGGTCATCAGCAGCAGCACATCAGTTCACATCTGACCACTTGATTTGTTCCTTTCCTTCGATCCACTATGCTACAGCCCCCTCTTTCTACCCAAAGCAGATATCCCGTTTCTCGTTTTTCTCGAGCTTAACCACAACCATTTCATGAAAATTCTTGATGCAGGGACTTTGAAGACAATGAAGTCAGCAACCGCTAAAGCCTTGCTCTTTCTTTGCTCCATCTTTTCCTTTCCTCCTCCAGTTCACAAGTTCCTTCCATTGCTTCCAATCCTTGCTGCCTTCAGCGTTGTCCTCTTCACCCTCCTGTAGAAGCGGCCAAGCACTTTGATTGCGTCTATTTGTTTAAAGTGATCAATTGTGAAGGCTTTGCAGAACTTGTTTCCATCCTTTTGGCAGTTTTGGCGTTTTGCTGCAGACGTTTCGCCAATTCCCTGTCAAACAGGCCTTCACGTTGAACGCGTCAAATTCAGGGCAATGCCAATGGCGATAGGCGTGTGTATTCATGTCATTGCAAGTAACAGGTCCTCTTTTGTTTGTAAGCATCTTTGTCATCCGTATCGGTGCGTTCCTAGGCCTGTGCCATCAGGAATGCTGTTCTGCACACACCTCTGGTATAGAGCCGCGCAAATCTGATTCCTAGCAATCGCATTTTACGAGGAGAGAATAGCATGCTATGCAAAAATGTGCATTTCAGTGCGCTACCTAGTCCGTCCAAGAAAAATCTCTCTGTAATTCGTCCAGTCTTTTGTTTCATTTTGCTGTGGAAGGCAAAAAAGCCTAAGAGTGGATACAAATGTACTGAGTGTGATGAAGAGCACAACGACTTGGATGGGTTGCATCAACACCTCCTGCTACACGCTTTGGGAAATGGCGTGCTACAAAGGGCCACATAGTGGTAAGGCTTGATTGCAGTTAGTGTCCCACGCCCTTTCACTAAAGCCAATGGAACATGCCTTCTACTTTCCTTCTTTAGGGATGATGATAGTGAGCTTCCAGCATCAATTGAGAAGTTCTTTGAAAAATTGAGAAGTCGTGAGGGCTTAGAGCCTCCTCAATGCCCTACACCTGAAGAGCCGGAAGGCTGGCCTCATGACAAAGGGCGCAGGAAAGAGTACCGCTGCAGTGTTTGCGGCTTTACACTTGACCGCTTCGATGCGAAGGTGTTACACACAGAGAAGAGGAGCACCCAACTGACCGAGATGTCATTGAACGTTTGCGTCTCCTTATTCCCTGTGCTGCACCCAATTCCAATGCCGATTGGGAAAACGATTCTCCACATCTCACCAGCCAGTTTTGAGGGATAATTGTGTACTTAAGTGTACCATGCACGAAATAAAGCGCCCTTCACGATGGATTTTTGGACCAGGATTTTGCGTCCTACTTGTTCTGATGAGAGGCTTTTATTCATCCTACTTGAAGTACTTGCCAAACGTGCCCAGTCTAGTGAGTTCCTGGCCGAGTGTTGTGCTACCTTACCTTCTCCAAAAGCTATTGGACAAATATGGTCAGGAATTCTCCATGGGTTGAGTACCAAGTGAAGTTCAAGTTGCACAGGAGGTAGACCTGAGTCACATCCACCAATGTCAATCGACAACTAGTGATGTGAATGGCTAAAGTGATGTGAGAGGGAAGTGGTAGAGGGTTCAGTAAAAGACGTCCCACAGAGAGACTGGCAAACAGTTATCCTTTGCAACGCACGCATAGGCACACTCGTGTGTAACTTGCAGATTGCATGAAATCGTTCCTTGGATCCACACCGAACCCCACAAATACCTCCAGGGGTCTAGCAGCGTGTTTAGTACTTGAACTATTAAAAGGTCCACTCCTAATACAACCCATGCACATCCATCGACCCCAACCAGTGCCATCTACATGGTCAGCACACTCCAACTGATCGCACTTCATTCGATCTCGTTGCTGCTTGTAGCGTTGCCACTCTTATGCAATGTCATGTGCCGCACAAAAATGATGATGATGGTCGGTGTAGCTTCCATTTCTTTGCTTTCCATCTGGTGCAAATCTAGCAAATGCCTTAAAACATTGTGATGAGCGCACCGAATTCTCAGTGCAGCCGAGAAATTCATCCTTCATCACAAGCAGATTAATATGTAGTGCTTTTCAACGCGTCTCACACACCATCAACCGCCTGCGATAACAACTGTCACATCAGTCGTGCAAGGATGACAGCACAGCTACAAACTGTTGCTGGATGGATAGATGGATGGGCGCAGTTGATGAGTACAGTCATGTTACAACGCCTTTCACAAACCCTTATTTGCCACTCAATCGAATGAGAGCTTCAAAGACAGGGTCACCCAGTATTACAGGAACGCTCTTTTGAGTTAATTATTGTGGCGCGTTAGTAGATTCGCCGATGCAATGAATCATGGTGAGGCATTCTCCATGAAAATTGGGTACGCTTCCGATGCTACCCACTAATCGTCTCGAGACTTCTTTGATTGCAAAAGAAGGCATAATACTAGGGCAGAGTAACTATGCTTAGGAAGCAGAGGGAGAGGGGCTGCTGACATGGCTTAGTGGCCTGCCCACCCAAATGAACGAAACCGAAAGCGGCAATGAGAAAAAACAAGGCATTTTAACACTTTTGATCCAAATTCAATGGTACCATGTCCCAGTTGCGAGGATCCCAAGGCATTGGGGTCGATTGCATACCATGCGGCTATGCAGTGCTTGCAGTGTACAACTTGCCAAGGGGTCCTAAAAGAAGCCTAGTCATCAATCATCAGATTCGTTTGTAGCCGTCATTAAGGCATGACAGAGGTGTTTTTGCCATCTACATGGTCAGCACACTCCAACTGACCGCACTTCATTCGTAGCGTTGCCACCATTATTCAATGTCATGTGCTGCGCGAAAATTATGGCGGTCGATGTAGATTCCATTTCTTTAATTTCCATTTGATGCAAATCTAGCATTTAATTTCCATTTGATGCAAATCTAGCAAATGCTTTAAAACATTGTGATGAGCGCATTGAATTCTCAGCGCAGCCGATAAATTCATCCCTCATCGCAAGCAGAATAATATATAGTGCTTTTCAACGCGTCTCACACACCATCAACCGCCTACGAGAACAACTGTCACATCAGTCGTTCAAGGATGACAGCACAGCTACAAACTGTTGCTGGATGGATGGATGGATGGATGGATGGGTGCAGTTGATGAGTACAGTCATCTTACAACGCCTTTCACAAACCCTTATTTGCCACTCAATCGGCTGATTGCTTCAAAGACAGTGTCACCCAGTATTACAGTCTTTTGAGTTAATCATTGTGGCGCGTTGGTAGATTCGCCGTTGCATTGATTCACGGTGAGGCGAATCTGCTGCACCGGTGCGTTCAACTGCGCCTTAACAGGTGATTGTGACTACGTAAATCAACCGTCGGTTGACAACGAAATCTGTCTCTGGCATTCCCCTCACTGCATCTGTTAAGATTGGCATTACAAGGCACAGACTAACAACGATTCTGGCACCTCTGTTTGCCACGGGTAGAAATAATTAAGCAGCAGATTTTGTGGTGACTAAGCAAACTCGATCTTAACTAAAGATTCGTCTCAATCACCTATTATGCACAATGATATGAGATTCTCCGAAATGGCGGAAAAGCAGAATTGGACAGCAGACAATTCAGTCACGAAATCTGAATTTCTAATGGCGACTCATAATTTTACTGATACTGTAGAAAATAACGGATAAAATTGTCTATGATAATGCAATTGGATTTCATTCGCTTTGCGCAACCCCACCCACTTCTTCATCATAAGCCTCTACGACCTAGTGAAGATGTGCTGACTCCCTCAACAGTACATCTGCTTCGGGATCGGCCACGACGTACTATGGCTTATCCTTCGTGACGGTGATGCCATCTCCAAGTACTGTTACCAGTTCGAACATTGTAGCTGAAGTCAGTGTGGCTCAGCTGCAGTGTGCTCTTTCTGTTCAAGGCTACTCCATCAACACTTCGTCCTTTTGCGTTAATTCACCTTCTTGATACTGTAAGATCGAAACCGGTGTAAACCAGCATCTACAATAGGCCTTTTGGTTGTCCACTTGTCAGTACTAGATTTTGCTCACACATTCTTACCTGTCCTCCTTCTTTTTCACCGGTTTCCCTTGTCACTTTATCGTCGTCTGTTAGATCCCTTGACACGTTACTCCTTTCTAAGAAATAGAGTACTGACTTGGTCACCTGACTTGAATCAGTGTTCCAAGGAGTTGAAATTAGAACTAAATCACATTTCTTGCTCTTCATTTGCCACTTTATGGCAAACCCTGCAGCGGATATCCTCCTCATCCTCTTCCTGCCTGCTGGAACTAGCAGTTGAAGTAGTAGGTAAGCCCCATTGTAGTAGCAATGCCTATGCAACTGCTGATGATTTAAAGTGAGGCCAGTTTAAACAAAATTGTGTCCATGGCCAATCCCAAATCCTTGGCAGAATGTATCACAATGCTTCACCAAATCTCGAACTCATTGTCTCACACAACACACCCGGTCACGTTTATTTGTACGCTGTTCGCTTCAACATCCTCCAACATTCATTTTTCTCCATCGGTCTGAAAGTGCTTTTATTTCTTGGCCCTTCAATCACTCAGTGCGATTTCTTTTCCATTATCCATCCCACAGATTCCTAGCTCACTGCTTCCGCTTCTGTGCGGCACACTACTTCACTAATATCCACGTCTCCTTCTCGCTTAGGCTTCATGCATCCATCCCTCCATCCATCTACCTATGAGCACACACACCGCCACTCCTGCCACTCCTTCTTAGAAGAGGTTGAAGGCCTTCCACATTATCTAAGATTCTCCTAGAGCCAAGCAACAGTGACTGTTGTTGTGGTTTGTGATGAGAATGATGATGAACAAACAAAATCGCATTTGCGTGTGAACCAACCACTCACGGGCCTCTACATCTCATGGCAAGCAAACACTACCACCCACGCTTGACACGGGCAAATCGGCCAACCGCTCACTCCTTCCCCAAATAAATGCCAGGGAAACACAGATTTCATTCATACCTTTTGTTTTTATAAACACAAACAATCTTACCGCTAGGAAACACATCTCTTGCAGGTGGTGGATATTGAAGGGATGAGGGAGACTTCTTGATGAGCACCCGCTTCTGCGTGGAGACGTTGCTGTCCCCATCCTCATCGTCTCAACCATCGCTAGCCTCGACCACCCCACCACAGTTCTTCCCATCTCAGTTGACGATACTCAGCAGTGGGTTCGCTGCACATAGTCCACCTTATTCTACCTCCCTCATGTGCACTCTTTCCTGCCGTAGTAGTAGTTGGCACCCAACAACTACTGCGCCACGTCGTCAGGACTACACTCCTCCACTTTCTCCATGCCTTTGTGCCTACGTGCAACGTCGACGACGTGAAATGGAGGAATACCAAGGCTTGATGCTAATAAATGTGCACCTCACTGGCAAGGTTAGGTACAGACGCTACCATCATCATCGTCGTCGCCACCAAAGCTGGCCTGGTCTCACTCATTCTGTCGCCTGCCTCTCCCATTCCACCGTCCACACTTGACCTCTACGAGCAGCTAATAAACAAAAGAAATTACAATCAATGCTGAAGGTGAGTAGCGGACCAAAGCAACCTCCCTTGAGGTCTCTATCTAACTTAACACATCTAAGGCACAGAGAGAAAGTGCCTCAAGCACGGGAAAGAAAGCAGAGTGCAGCAAAACTAATCTTTCATTGTCTGATCTTTTCCTCGCCCCTCATAAAGAAGATTAACACGTTTGTTTCCACACCACCTTATGGCTTTCATCAAACTGCAGCCAAATTGCGATGGAGTTGCAAGTGTCCCCACGACCTTCAATATTGCCTGAGAATCAGCAGTCTCCTTTGACTGACGAGAAGTTCAATCAACACAGGCAATGTGATTTCGATGGACCAACTTGACCGTGTAAAAGAGGAAGCTGTGGATCCCCAATTTCCCATCTGAGAATCTAATTTCTCTTCTCCATCAATTCTCCATTCGAACAATACCTACCCCTTCTTCCGTGGTTTCACGCACGAAACAGCCTTCCAACTTTGCATGCTCTCTACAACCGGCAACTACTTCGGACCCATCATCCCTACCCTTCCTTCCTCCCTCTCTCACCCCCATTTTTGCTCATCTTTGATGGTCAACAAGCTAGACCCCTAATTAGAACCCGCTGAATCCGGTTACATGTTCATCCACCCTGCATATTTTGCACACAATCATGACCTAGGATGACCTCATACCGCTACAGCTACTTCGACATGAACGCAGGCAGTGCGTGCTTCACTTCGTGCCATTCCATATTCAACTCCATCGCACGAGTGAAGGAGTTGCTTAGACGTCATACAATGGGGATGAAAAGGTGTGAGCTTCTTCTTCTTCTTGTTCGCCATACTCAGCATCTTTGCGTTAATAACTTGGACTTTTACTTTTATTGAAATCCGCCACCAGGGTCTTAAGTAGAGTTGTCAAGTCGAGGCACTGTTGATTCCCGACTTCTGCGTCTGTGCTTTCCTCCAGTCGCAACAGCGAGACAAAGAGTTGCGGTGCTACGCAATAGCTGCAGCCTTGTGGGTAGGTCTTCGTTTGCCACTTAACTTTCGCGCCTGCATACAGTGCGTGCGTGCCCCTTCCGACCCATGCATCTGCACTTGGAGGGAACAACGTGTCCCGGAATTAATGCTACTACGCGACATCGAACGCCTCTTTCTTACAAAATGATGACGTGTCTTGACAACAGTGCTTCCCACCTCCACGAAGACCTTGCTGTACATCTGACCAATAACCAATCAGACCAACATCACAACAACGCTAAAGTAAAGGCTTGACGCGACAGAATGCAGACCTTTAGGTAGGAACATGGCGCAATCCTAGAAATCGCATGACCTCCCTTTCCACAAACCACTCAATATCCTTCTCACACTTTGAAGGCACCACTTCATTTCCACAACATCAAAAGCACCTTGTACAACGCGCTGATTAGAAAATCCTTGACTCACTCAACCCAAAGCAATCGCTTCTGCGGCCCAAACGCCAGGTTACGCGATGCAAGACCTCATCTCACAAACGATACCCAAAACATTACCACTTCCTGCTTTCCTACCATTTCCCTCAACTTCAAGTAATCATCACCGTCATCTGCAGGAGAGTGTGGCTTTGCTGGTGCCTGTGTGGAAGATAGTGTACGGTGTGGCAGATTTGCGAAGGTTTCATTGGCAAATGCGTAAGTGGTTAGGTGCCTTTTGGCAGTAGTGTGTTCAGACACAGGCATCAGCAGTGCATGCTCTCCAGCTCTCCAATTCGCGATGCTATCCCACACGTAGCCTCGTCTGTTTGTGATTCCTACACCTGTTAACACCCTATAACACACTCGCAACAGTGGAGGAGACCCTACTTTAAAAGACGCCAGCAGTAGTTATCTGCCACCTAACCACACGAAATCATGACCCTATCTGTGGAAGCAGAATGTGCCACAGCTCTCTTGAGACGACCACTCGCATCGTTGGAAGAAGTCGAATGATGTGTGAATGCAATATATTTGCACATACTTGATGGAATTAGATGATGCGTATGGAAGGTGACCTCTGATCAACCAGGAGGTGGCAGTGCTGCAGACTTGCTGGTCCATAAGGCGGGATGCATTGCAGCGTTGAGGGAAAGAGAAAAGGAAGAAGAGAGGAAAGGAATAGGCGCGAAGTGAATGGGACGCGAGGAGAAGGCGTGGCATTCAGAAGGAGATGGTGGGCTGCTCTTAACGAAGAATTCTGATGGTCTCACGTAGTTTGTTGTTGTTGTTGTAGTTGCAACTAGTGGTAACAGAGGCGATAAGCAATGCATGGGCTCTACAGTGTCATCGCCTATCGCACAGTCACCGTTGGAAGTCAAGGCGGTGTAGAGACGAGACAACACCAGTCGCTCCTACCACATGTAGTAGTAGTAGTAGCAACAGAAGTGGCGTAGTCCTCCTGGCAGAAGTGGCAGCTCACTACGTGGAATGCTGCAGTGGAGCAGAAGCAGGACAGCATCCCACTCAATTTGATGGATGTTCGACGGCCAGCACAACCACATTTCGTAAGGCACATCGTAGCATGCGGGACAACGCAGTAAGGAAGGAAGGTGGTGACTCCATACCTCCTCTTCCTCCTCCTCCTCCACTCGATTTGTATGCCCACCGTCCGCATATTGTAACGCCACCTGCCATCAGTGTAGACTATCAGGCCATGAGTAATGCTGTAGTAGGCCTCCCATTCTACTTTCTCCCTCCTTTCTTCACAGTTCGCTGGTAGTTGTGTCATCCGACAGTTAGCACTTCTTTACCACCTGCTACACTCACTGCCACTCCAACGCTGACAGTCCGCAAGAGTGAAAAGGCAGAGGGATGTCAAACATGTGGTAGCCTCGAGTGCACGCATCTCACCAGGCACTCGGCCCCTCAAATAGCCAGCAATCAGAATGCCTACTGTGCAGTAGGCACGCCATCTTCCACCCACACGGCCACCATAGCAACAGTGATAGTGTCACCTCTGCCATGCATTACTCATGATGAGGAGAGGTAATGAGGTCAGGCAGAGGACACAAGCCGAATGTCACCAAACAAGTAACACACATTGGAGGTATGTGAGCACAAAAGATAAAAAGGGCGATGGTGAACGGCAATGCATTCTTGCTTGAGTGGAGTGGTGGCAGAGGTGAGATACTTGCACTTGGCCAAAGAGCAGTTGACGACTCAACTGTCTCCAGTCCTGCCGCCATTGTTGCACCGTCAGAAGCTGGAGGTGATTGGCGTTGCGACCACATCGACGGGGTATTTTGATGTGGGCCATGCCTCTTCCTACTCTCCGAAGGCTTAGCTCATATGATCGCGGAGCTTAAAGTCATCATCTCGTTTTATTAACTATACAAAATATATTCCACTTACACGTCAGCCAACCCGAAACGATAACAGCAACAACGACAACAACAACAACAACAACATCAACAGCGACAACGACAAGGACAACAAGAAGTACAAGGAAAATACAGCACACGTCGAATGTTGCTGCAAAGGCGTTTTCACCACTGCAAAGACATTAGACGCATTATGAGAGGAGAGGGGGTGGGCAAGGAGAGGAAGGAGTGTATATTAGCTGCTAACGCGTCTAATACACGTGAGTGCATACGTGCCATCACAACCGCATGATGCAATGAGGCAAGAATGAAGTGGATAGTAGCAGTGGTAGTAGTAGTAGTATGGTAGTAGTAGTAGTATGGCAGTAGTAATAAATGAAGGCGCACTTACTGAAGGACGAGGAGACTGTTGGCGAGACTCCGATTTAACTGTCATAATGGGAGAGAAAACAGTGATAATGACGATGGGTGGAGAGCCGGATGGATGGATGGATGGATTTGTCACCTCTGCCATGCATTACTCATGATGAGGAGAGGTAATGAGGTCAGGCAGAGGACACAAGCCGAATGTCACCAAACAAGTAACACACATTGGAGGTATGTGAGCACAAAAGATAAAAAGGGCGATGGTGAACGGCAATGCATTCTTGCTTGAGTGGAGTGGTGGCAGAGGTGAGATACTTGCACTTGGCCAAAGAGCAGTTGACGACTCAACTGTCTCCAGTCCTGCCGCCATTGTTGCACCGTCAGAAGCTGGAGGTGATTGGCGTTGCGACCACATCGACGGGGTATTTTGATGTGGGCCATGCCTCTTCCTACTCTCCGAAGGCTTAGCTCATATGATCGCGGAGCTTAAAGTCATCATCTCGTTTTATTAACTATACAAAATATATTCCACTTACACGTCAGCCAACCCGAAACGATAACAGCAACAACGACAACAACAACAACAACAACATCAACAGCGACAACGACAAGGACAACAAGAAGTACAAGGAAAATACAGCACACGTCGAATGTTGCTGCAAAGGCGTTTTCACCACTGCAAAGACATTAGACGCATTATGAGAGGAGAGGGGGTGGGCAAGGAGAGGAATGAGTGTATATTAGCTGCTAACGCGTCTAATACACGTGAGTGCATACGTGCCATCACAACCGCATGATGCAATGAGGCAAGAATGAAGTGGATAGTAGCAGTGGTAGTAGTAGTAGTATGGTAGTAGTAGTAGTATGGCAGTAGTAATAAATGAAGGCGCACTTACTGAAGGACGAGGAGACTGTTGGCGAGACTCCGATTTAACTGTCATAATGGGAGAGAAAACAGTGATAATGACGATGGGTGGAGAGCCGGATGGATGGATGGATGGATGGATGGATCGATGGACAGGTAGAGAGTGAAGAGAGGTAGGTGGTATTCACCCACCTGACATACTGTCTTCGCTGACAATGTTGCGACCCAAGGAGAGGGGTAGGGGAGTATTGTGCCCGGCCTCTACCTTTCCTCGAGGGAGCCTTGCGCTGACGACCCACGGGCGGCCGCTTGCTGTGACTGCAGCCCGTCGCCCCCACCCACCTGCTAAGCACCATCCACGTGGTTGGGCGAGGAGGCAGTGAGGTAATCGGAGCTATCCAATCGCAACAACGTGCCCATGTGCCTGTTATTGGTGACTAATATCGCTGCCCCTCTCCCTCCCCCTCACCAACGAGGTAGTCCTCCACTTTGAAGCTCAATTGCAAGCCTGTTTGAGGGGGGGAAAAGGAAGAGAAGGAGGAGGGTTAGTGTGCCACTGAAAAGAAACTTAGATTCCTTCCATTAAATCAATTCCCTTGCATTTTACTTAGCCACATGGATAGAGGAGTGGGTAAGAGAATCAGGCCAGGCATGGATGGGAGAAAGAGGGAAGGAAATAAGGCACGCTGCACCACAGCACTGCACCGAAACATCCTACGATGTCTATTTCCAATCCTCATTCCTCCTCCCTTACCCACTTACATTCCTATTCCATGGCCTCTCGTCCCTCTGCATCTATCTCAGTTATTCACTTGTCCCTTTTAGCCCAATATTCATGTTCCTTCAAGGAAATAGAAGTAATTAAAGTATCTCGTAGGCATCCTTCCAGGTAGCTTAATTGTGGTCTTAGGATGATGACAAAAATCACCTACTACAAAATCATTTTTATTCATCCTCACAGTCTGCAATCGCTATGCTGTTTGTGGCCTCCTAGTTGAAAAGCATACTGGCAGTCCAATTGATTGACTGATTGTGAAGTTGGAAGGAAGGGTCAGGTTGATATGGTTATCGTGCAAGATGTTACGCAATTAACTCACCTGCCAACGAGGCATCCGATGAGCAACAGACTTGATGGGGCTCATTTTCTCAGCATAGCAAGTTGTCAACAACTTCTCCACAGTTTCTATATCCTGTGGAGTGTGTGGACTCTAAACGTTGTGTATTTTCAGTCTCAGAGACCTCAGAATGCACACCATGGCTAGGAATGCGAACCAGTTTATCCATGCTTATCTGTCACTTCCCTGCGCTGCGATCCACACACTACGAGAATCCTCTTGGGCAGCTAAAAGGCGGTCACCAAACCCGCTATTCACTACGCAATCGCAGTCATCCTCAAGCACATCCCTCATCCCTCTGCCCCGTCCAGCATGTTACCAAGGCTGAGGAGTGTCCCACACCTGCCCTCATAGTACTCTTTCCAGAGAAGTGAAGGTCAATGAGGAAGCGATAAATGCCGACGTCAGAACAAGCAAACTGTCGATTTTACACCGAGGAGGTGATGACATGCTGGTGCAATCGACTGCCCCTCCTCTCTCACGCCCACTCACTTACCAACTCGGACCACCGATGCCTGTCTCATTACCATCTACCCGATCCCGACCACATGAAGGTGAATAGAAGACATTCATTTGTCATTAAACTCCATTTCAATTGTACGATTATGCCAACAATTTATGAAACAGCGGTGTTGCCGCAAGTTATTCACTTTGGTAACTTGCTCATGATGCTGCCGGAGAGCGAAGCGGTCTACGCAGCCTCCTCCTGTGCCTACGAGGGCTTTGCGTTGCTGAACTGGTACCATGCCGTCGGTCTGGTGATGCTGTGCATCCTCTGAGTAGCTAGCGGTTTCCTCGAGACCACTGTCAAATTGGAGTGTGCCAGTGATCCGTCTTCCTCTCTTTACTCGCATACAGTTTTGGCGATGACGCTGCTACCCTCGTAGATTTGCCTCCGAGTAAGCACTACACATGCCCAATAGGACAATATCTCCTATGCCTCCACTAACGCCATCATCGGCTACTTAGTCCTCCTTCCCCTCATGCCCCTCAAACATTCAATAGCAGAGAGACCACGAGTTGGATCCAACACGAAACAATGCCATGAAGCAGCTTTTGAAAGGTGTCAATCAACTTTAGTGAATTGACGACCTCCAGAGAGGCAGTAGCTGATTCTTCGTGTGCAATTACTGTATGTGATGATAGCAGTTTACCAACGCATTCGCTTGTCCCTCCCTCCTCAACCTCCATTCCCAGACAATGAGATGGGTGAGAGCAGGAAGCCTCTTTCGCGCCCTGGCTGCCCCTCATATGCTTCGCGGTTGTAGTCCCTTGGCTTACTGAGTACTTTGCGAGGCCAGAAGAAGTGTGAAGAAGTACGCGATGTGCCACATTACCTTTTGAATCATGCAATTATGCTATTGGATAAGGAGAAGGGAATGGTGAAGGGAGCGAAGAGGAAGACCTGGCGCCTAATTGTAAAAAAAATCTGATTTAGATGAACTGATGTTTTCAGGTTTTGGTCCTGCATTCAATTATTTTCCTAGAAAATCTATTCACTCGCATGACAGACTCGTCTTTTATTCCTCCAAGTGATAGAGGGAGAGCAGGTAGCAAGCGTTTACAGCTAGTGATTCGAATACCGAGGAGTGATGATTCAATTTGCGCTGGTTCGAGGAGACCACTGCAATGGGTTTGTTATGAAATGGGCAGAGCGATGAGGGTTGTGCTGTTTCAGAGGGTACCCTTCTCCCTCGAGATCGGATGACGATGGTTCAGTGGCAAGAAGCGCGTTTGACGAATGCTTCTTGCCAAACATTGAGAAACGTTTTGTCAAGCATGTATGTATTGCAAATATGTCGAAGTGAGGATGCGACTGAAAGCTCGTCTGCACTAGAGGCGGCTGTTCAACTCAGTGTCTTGTCGTTGCCGAGAAAGCAGTGGCAAGCCCTCAAAACTGCACCGCTAACACCTAACCTGCATGCTTGCACACCTACAAAACTTATGCCACATAGAAACAACAACTGACTTGCTGGTGCAGGGGCTAAAGAGATTTCAGTAGCACTTGAGGTAACTAGGATGCAAGCTTGCAATCGGTGTCATAGCACCGCATCTTTGATCTCGTCTTTCCCGTTGTGTGTCCCTTTTGCGCCAAATTCCTCATTCTACTGATAACTGTTGCCCACTAACTCTACTCCTTTTGTGCCTTATTTGTTTTAGGTCGCGTTGATGAGTGACATGCAAATGCTGCCACCGACTTGGTGCCTCTTGGTGCGTCTGAAATCATGGGCACTAATGTTGATGGTTCTGCTGCCTCAGCTGTTGTCCCGGTGCCTTTCGTTGAGGCTATGGAAGTTGGTGAGGCCGCAGTTGGTCGGTGCGATATGGAGAGTGCAGACGCAGTAGGTGGTGGAGACGAGTGATGTGAGATGATGGCGGGATTTGAAGTATAAGCAGTTCATTTGTTTGTTTTTGTCTTGCTGTCCGAAATGCAAGTCCTCTTCCCTCTCCTATTGCAGATGTTGATGGCGTTAAACCTGACATTTATTTGACAAATCAGCAGTCGTTGAAAGTCAACCCAAATATATGTCTTTTGTTCTCATTTTTAAAACCGACTGAAGGAAGTTGAAGACTCTCACTAGTCAGTTGCCATTAACTTGTGTGATCCGGATTTTCTTTGCTAGTGCAATGCGTGCTGGAATTAATTATGGTGCCTAGGAGACCACCGCGTGCATGAATTACTGTTTCATAAAGGTGGTCCTTATTCGCCGAGATTGCAAAACATCGGGAGCGGTGCCTGATTGTTGGATACGGATGAGTGCAGTCTGCAACGAAGTTGTGCCCAGTCGACCCCGTGCGGTGACGCACATTGTGTGGACTGTTCAGTTGTCAAGTGAGCCTCTTGAGTGACGTTCGGTGCAATTATGCGTCGCGATCATCACACAGCTCGACTGCTGTCGGTCCACAGTAGGTAGCCTATCATTTGTTGTTGTCAAATGTCAGAGGTTTGAGTGGTGAAGGCGTAACAATATGTCCAAGCTTGTTACTGGAACTTCTTCCACCACCAATTGACAGGCAGTTCGATAATGCATGAGATTACCTGAAGTGTGTGTGGTCTGCGATGGATTTCGTCGCAGTGACTAGTTAGGACTGAAGGAACTCACATTGATGTATGCAAGGTAATCAGGTGTTCTGCCTTTAATTTTTTATGCAAACAGCCTTAAGGTGGTCAGAGTTTGGCTCCGTTTTTAAAGTGGGGCAGAGGTGGTATTCCGGTATGATATTCGCTAAAGTTGTGGCAGGGAAAGAATGTTGTGATAGGTCAGCTGCAAGATTACGCCCCTATTCATACGTTTCCATGAAGCATTGGAGAGAATGGGATTGCTTTGCATTTGCTTCCCAGGGCAAGAACATTGACTGCGTTTGCTGGGCATGTCTACATTGTCCCTTCTGGAACAGGATTTCATCCCTGTCGTGTGGGTCATTTTAAGGCAAACTAGTCATGTTTTTCGAAGCACTTTCCGGTAATTTATGATCCAAAACATCGGTAGCATTGGAAGTCACTTATTATAACTGCTACTAAACAGTAAACGCGTTTAAATCATGAGCAAGATTGCAATACTTATATTTGGTGGTTCTTTTGGTGTTAAAATCCACTGTGTTAGAAATTTAGGATGATGGATGGAGTGCTCAGGCTACCTCCTCATTCATCAAAGGAACTTTTGAGATCTAAAAATGCTCGACGAAGGAAAAGAGTCTCTTCATCTTATTGACAGTGACCCGCCCGCACTTAAAGCTGCAGGATCCTGCTCTTTCCGTACAGTAAGCGACCGTGTTTGGATGGCACATTATTAGGGGTAGAACAGAATGAGTGGGTACAATCGACTGTGCCGGCAATTTATTGTGTCAGGATAGGACTAGACGAAGTCAGAGGTGAGAAATATACATTCTTTTTGTCCCTCATACTGTTAAGTGTAATAGTGAATTATCTAGGCTAAGACTGAGCCGTAATTTGAGTGGTGTACATTATGGAGCATTTGGAGTTTAGCTGCCCACTTCGTTTGCATAGTTCTCTCTCAGTGTGATAAAATTGTGTACTGTTGCAAGTTTTTTAATGCGTTTGCCATCAAATACCACTGCAGTCAATGAATGACATGCATGTGGAATCAGATCGCGGCTTCTCCTTGCGTGTACATTCGGCCTTGACTATCGTGATCACTTAAATCAGCTATGGCTACAGAATGGACCATCTTCTTTTCTTCCCATCTGCACTGTTCCACCTTACTTCATCGAATCTTCGTTTGCCCATATCAACTCAGGTTTGTAGTAGAATCTTGAAATGGGTGTATATGATGGGTGTGGAATTGATGTGTGAGTAAATACCAAGGGTGGTCTCAAAAAACTTGTTTGCCACACCTGCCGCCAATGACGTGGAAATAGGCACAGAGTTGATAGTATGATTTTCCGCAATGGATAACTCATTTGGGAGGTGCTTCTTAAGGGTTCGATATGCGCGCAACACAGCCGTTAGTTGAGGCCAAAGGCACCCATACTAGTTGGCTCTATTCACACACTGCTTTACTTGCTATCTACTCCAGTCATTAAATTGATTAAGTAATTTCTTTGATTACGCTTACTGGAAATTGGTGGTTGTCATTTCTTCGCATCTGATTGCATGTTATTTTAAAGTTCTTGCCAAAAAGAAGGACTACATTCGCATATGCAAATATTGACCCTATAAATGTCACCCAGGCTGCTGGATTGAGACGCAATCAATGGCTGTAAATGATCCCAAATCTTTTTATCTTGCATTTGTGCAGCGCTACTAACAGAAATTGCCTGGTTAACATGCATAATTAGACACTGCTAACAAGAAACATATTTTGTGACATGCAGTTTATACTATGACACTGCCGCCTTCCTCCCCACCATATATTTCAGGTTTTCCCTACATATTGAGCAGGTATATGGGTGCAACGCATTATAGGCGGTAGAATAAAAAGCGTGTGCGTAAGAGGATTAAGCGCAGCAGATGAAGTTTAACAAAAATGCTCTGTGGTGTAATCGGCTTAGTCAGATGCACACTCGCGAAATCTACGCCACAATTTCACCTCTCTTGCTGAGGAATGCAAGGGTGAAATGTCGAGAGTGGAAGTTTGCGGGTGGATCGCAGAACTTGGAGCTATGGGGTATTTAAAATTATTTATCATTTTCGCATGCACAGTTATCTTGCTGCGCCTCAGTTTACAGCATACAGGTGGGTTGTGAGTAGGGGTTGCGAGCCCTCAAACTATTTCATTCTCAATGAAGAGCAATCTTGATATTGATTTTGCCCTCCACCTGCATTTCATTGTGCACGAAATTCGACAGTCAGAAGCTGGTCCTCACGCTCCTCCGTTGTTATTAAGTGGTGCTCTATTTCACTCGTTTGTCAACACGAAGTTCAGCAAGATGCTTGACAACAGCGAATGTGTGCAGTGTTTTTGAAAAATGCAAAACAAAACAAAACGCAAAACAAATCTGGTTGCACACACTCAAG